>CABFOV010005846.1:0-39301 GCA_902141375.1 Timema poppense
CGTCCGGTCGGTGAAATTGGGTAAGCGCTGTTCTTGTTGACTAACCCATTTTTAGATGCCTTGTAGCAATAATTGCTACAATTCTAGAGCTCAGGGAAGTGACTCAGGAGCTGTATGGTGTTTAACAACTCCACAAGGAAGTTAATCACCTCCAAGAGCAGCTTTCTGAGGACCACGCTACTGATACCGTCCAGTATGGAGGCTTTTTTTAAAAATCTTAGAGAGGATAAGCCTGCGAAATTTATGTCACCTATGTGGGTTCTGGTTCATATAAGGGTCTGTATGAGACAGCACAGATGACCTGAGCCACGTGCACAATGTTCGCCAGGTCCGGTGGGTCGTCAATCAGTATGAATTGCTTCTCTAAGTGCTCAGTGAGAGCATCAGCCTTCCCATTGGCTATCCCATTCCTTCCTAAAATAGGCAGCCTTGTTTTGGGGATCCGCATAAAGTTCCTCGTCGTCCACCACAAGACAGGAACCGGCCATGTACGCACAGGATCTCAATCTTTTCCTCCGGGTTCCAGTATTCTTAGACCATCTAGCTAATCGCATAGACTTTACTGTCCCAATTGGCGTTGTCTACCGTGTCCCTTGAGGTCTGCCAAGACTTTATCAGCCGATTTTTCTCCCGGACATGCTTGAGGATATAATCTGTCAGGGAAACCCGTGGCACCCTCTTAGGATGGTGCCTTGGCGTCGATACTCTTAGCACTTTCTTGATGAGGAGGAAGTTATTAATTCCACACCATGATCAATTTCTGCTGTCATTCGATGGGTATACTCGTAGGGTTTGATCCCAACCTCTTTCAAGACATTCGTGAACTTGTCCCAGTCTCAGTGTGTCTTAGGTACAGATTTTTCGGTTGGGTCGGTGAAGGCTGTTACGCATTCAAGGTTCAGAATCACGGAATTGTGAACTGAGTCCAGCTTTAATAGAGACTTCCGAACCAGTAGACGTCTGAGCCCTCAGGCGATAACAAAGTCGAGAACATCCGGAAGGGAAAGGGTATTTTAAGGGATGTGGGTGTGGTAGAACGGATGGAGGCCACCAGTCTGCGTAGATCTATGATGTCACGGATCAATCCACCACGAAAATCCTATAATCCTAGAGATCTACGAAGGGTGCTTAGCGTTGAAGTCACCACCAATTTAAACAGGCGTAATAACTTGAAGCAACTCCTCCATGTTCACTCCAGTAGCGTGAATGAATCAATGGTTAGGAGGGAATTATATGGAGATGAGGTGCAATGGGCTGGTAGAGGTCACCAGTTGGATAGCCGATGCTTCCGTGTGTTGAATGGGAGGAATATGGCGTGATAGTCGAGGCCCCCTCAGATTAAGATGGCCATCCCACCCCTGCCCACATCCCCCACTCAGTCACTCCATTGACAATATAACTCTGCTAACGAAATCTCATTACGAAGCGCAAGTGGGTTTCTCTCAACAGAATTACGTCCACACGATGCTTAGCCAGGAATTTTTCAAGTTAAACCTTTTCCCTCACGACTTTGTTGGCGTCCCAGAGTGCGACAGTGAACTCCTTTGGCACTAGTGGTCCTCTATTTGAGTGTGCCATCTTGGGATACTAGGTAAAGTATAATATCCTCCATGACTAGGTGGCCACGGTTGCTCCTCAGAGAACCCTAAGCCATCTTCCTGATGAAAAGTCCCAATGATTCAATCCAAGTATTTATTTGATCATCTGATTGCCATTTTCTAGCAAGGCTGCATCATCCTTCAAGGTGGGGTAGTCTTAAGGAGGTGGGGAAAGAGGGAGAAAGAGGTTTGGGAGTTGGGAGAGTGTGGGGGTGGAGAATGCAGGATTGGGGGTAGGTTTGAAAGGATTTGAAGGAAGAAGGGTGGTCTCAGGCAGAACCTCAACTGGGGAAAGGAGGGGCCAGCTGGGGTGGGCTCCAGGACTGTAGCTTAGACGGGAGCCTTCACCCATCGGAGAGGGGATGGTCTCCCTATCAAGGTAATATTGAAAGAGTGTTTGGTGTTGGAGCTGGAGTCATGCCTACCCTCCGTTCCACAATGTGCCCCTGGGGCTTCCAGCCTACGCTAAGACCATCTGTCCTCCCTTCGCAAACCTAGGAGGCTCATGCCATCTATGCCCCCCGTAAGGTCTTGTAGGTCGAGAATCCGTGCCAGGCAGAAGAGTGAGTTCTTGAGCAATAGAGGCACTTCGGAGGTTATCACTTCTCTTCCTGGCACCCGACCCTCTCGTGGTCACCCACACAGAGCCCACACCTCGGGTTGGTACGGCAGTCCTTCCTCACATGACCGAACCATTAGCAGTTATTGCACTGTACAGGGCCCTAGACAACCTTTACTTCTTCACCAAGATGCGAAGCCCACACAGTAATTATAGGGAATGCAGTCTTGTAGTGTGCCCCCTGGGAGTCAGAAAGGTGACATTGTTCGGAAACTGCTGCCTTTCTCTGGTCTTTTAGTCCCATTTCCATCTGAAGCATCTGGGTGATGGTTTTCACCGGGAATTCCATCTCCAATAGCTCTCCCTGGACTTTATCTGGTTTTGATACGTCAGAAGTCCCTTAAGCACGATTCTGACCAGTCACTTCTTATACAGCTTGTAGGACCAGTGCAGGACCCCGAGATTAGGTGGGATCGTCTCCCTCAACCTTGTGGGCTGACCCAAAAACTCTGGGGCCTGACAGGGGGTGTTTCCACCGCCAGAAGTATCACCTAAATGGTTGGAGTTGACCTCCGGTAGTCTCTTGGCGTTGTTTGCCTTACCCCTTCGGAAGGGCTGGGGGGATTCTACGGTCTTATACTGACAGACTCATCATCGAACCACTGGATGGACTAATCACATGTCGACGAGATGCCTGTTCCTGAAGGCAGTACCTCCACGTCCATGGACTCACGCAAGCTGTTGACATTCGGGAAGCGTGTGATCCTATCTTTCGAATATGACGAAAAGTCAACCAGGCTCATCTTACCTGCCGTAGCTCCTTGGTGAGGGATTATGGTGCTGACACAGATTTTTGAGGCACTTGCGCTAACGCGTGCGTCCATGCCACTTTCAGCGGTCCTTGCTGCACGGAACGCCCTCTGTTCAGGGCCTCTAACTTTGAAACGTGCGAGTAGCGATTCGCTAGCGTATTTCTCTCATCTCGCACACAATCTCGCAAACCCCTAATTTTGAAACTTCATGCGCTGCAAAAACTGACGTCACACGATCGAATAGTGAGCGGATTTTACTCGCCAGACACACTGTGCGAGACAGGCCTTGTCTATCGAATAGGCAATAAAATAACAAAATGGATCTATCCCCCTCTTCGGTTGCAGCTTTCTGAGAGTGATTTTGTTGAAATAAACCTACCACTATACAAAATAGGTTCACAGAAGAAAAGAATATGACTGCTTTGTACACTTTATGCAATCCTTCATTAAAAATGTTTGTTTGGGTGAAAACATAATTATATATTCTAATTTTTTCAAATTTCCTCAATTGTTAATTTGATTTAGTCGGTAACGTGACCGTCTCATTATATAAAATTCGCGTGTTCAAATCTTTACAACCCTATTTTCTTTTATTTATCAGACTTTAAATTTTAATTCTAAATTATCGTATTAGTAAGCATATAATATGTATTAAAAATATTCTATAGAATTATACAAGGTATTTGAGTCTACGTAGACTAACATAATAGTCCTTAAAAATAATTTAAAAGGGTATTAAATTAAAAACGCTAAGCCTACATTAATTTGGAAATTGTGTATGTAGGTGATTATTTAAAAATTAAATTAATGGGGTTTATGAGATAAAATTGTAAACATTTTAAAATAAGGCTAAGAAAGCTAATTATTATTCGCATAGTAAACATTTTATGTGTATATTTATGTTTTAAAAATAGTTGCGAAAATAAAATATATTACAGAATTCTAATAATGAAAACGTGATTTAAATTCAGACAAAAATTTAAAATATTGTAACCGAGGAGGAATTGAACTTGTGAAAACCTAAGTATGGTTCAAGTACGTTACCAAGTGTGCTAAAGTGGACAGTGTAAGTTGATATGGTTTTACTTTTAGTGAACTTTGAGAAAACAAGCTTAGATGTAAACAACTGGAAGATGGTCTCCCAATGAAACAAAACAAATCGTCGTATATGATGCACTCAATACAATAATAGTGTTTACTTTCAGTTACGTATCTTGTATAATGGCGTGTTGTGGTATCTCATCGCCTCAATCCTTTGGCATGTCATGGTTTTACAGTGTTTTCGGATTGAAAACTTAGTTGCAAGCGAAACAACACTACACCGACTCGCATGACAGTAGAAACCTCTCAAAATTAGCTCTGTTTCAGTACAGCCTGCGATTTGCAAGTTCATGAGCTGTGAGTTAGCCCGCAAACGAGTATTTTCGTAAGTTTCAAAATTAGGGGTCCAGGGCTTACGTTGTCCCCACTAGATCTAAGCCCTTCGTGACAGCAGAAGTTGTTGCCATTCCACCCAACTTCTGGGTCAGCAGCCCTGGGAAGGGCCACCAGTACTTATTGGCCATCAGTGGACGTCAGTGGTCATCAGTGGCTGAGAGTTTGAGAGGGCCCACTGGACCCACCCACGTCAGCATTGCTGCCGACACTTTGTAGGGGGCCGACACTAATCCTCTAGCTGAAGCCCGAGGAAGCTATACTGAATGCCCTGGTAGCCCTAGAAAGGGCTGAATCGTCACTCGCCTTGAGAAGGGCAAGTGACTCTGGTTGGCAACCACCAGTGCCACGTTCACCTCTTCAAGTTGGAGGGGCCCCACCCTGAGAAGGGCCAAATCCTCCTGTTGGCTGCCACTTGTGCACCTCCCGGTATTTTGGAAGGTTGCGTTAGTGGCATCGTTGGCCCTGGAAGGGGCCGTATCGCCAGCAGCCCTGAGAAGGGCAGTCAGTTCAGGTTGGCAGCCACCTGCGGCACCCTCACCTCCAGGAGCATGAGGGGCCCCACAGGCTTCACCCGTGCCGGAGTAGTCGGCCCTGAGAAGGATTTAATCTTCCTATAGACTGCCATCTGCACGCACCTTCCCGGTAATTTAGGAGATCGCACTAACAGCCTTGTTAGCCCTATAAAGGGTCGAATTATCTCATGCCCTGATCATGACAGGATACACTGGCTGGCTTTGCCTAGCAACACGCCAGCCGACTCCCATTTTCTTTGCCTCGTCCAGCAGGTGCGCTCCAACCCTTACGCTGACTCCTTTCCTCTTCTTCTTCAACGTCAACTCCATCGCAGCTCAGAGTAGCAGATCGCTCAAGACACTCCAACAAGCTGAGGACAATTAAAAGAAGCAGAACGACACCTTTCACTCCAATATGGTGCCTAAAGTGCCTCCCAACTCTAAAATGGTGTTTTAAAACTAAGGAGTCATCGCCCATTTTGGGTCACGGTGTGTTTTTGGGTGTGCACACAGGGCTGGTTGATAGTATAGCTTTATATTTACGTTATTAATTTATTAAAATGACTATAGGATGGTTACAAATCAAAATTAATAGAAATGTAAGTGGTTAAAATGATAAAAATAAATTGCTTAGGTTATTTTTGGTTACACAATTCTGACTTATTTATATACTAAAAAAAGGGATTTGATGCAGTACGTTATCCCCTTTTACTAAATAAAATTGAAAAAGCGGGGATTCTTCGTATAGCACTGAAATGATATAGTATTTATCTGAGCAATAGAAAACGGTTTGTTAACCTACAAAATAAGGTAAAAGTGGTGAAAAACTAATTGAGTAAGGTGTGCTTCAAGGCTCAGTTTTAGGTCCACTAATGTTTCTAATTTATATAAACGATATTTGACATTTTAATCTAAATAGAAATATAACCTTCTTTGCTGATTACACTAACTTATTCTATACGGAGAAGACTGCAGACTCAATACTAACTCAGATTCTAGAGGATTTAAACACTATCAATATAGTTTATTAAAAATAAGCTAACCATTACCAAGTTGAAAACAAATTATATGATCATACATAAGTCTTGCCATAAGACTATTCCTACTAATGCTATAAAATTAGGCAATATCAACATCAATAGAGTAGCTGATGTGAAATATTTAGGTCTGATTATTGATTGTGTGATTATGTGTATTGATTGATTACGTGAAATGAACAAATGTACAGTATAAAAAATAAGGTGACCTGGTGGTCTAGGGGTAAGGTGTCGGACTTCTGTGCTGGGGGTCCGGGGTTCAATCCTCGGTCTCGGCACATATTTATCTGATTACCAAACCCTTCCTTCACCTATGACAAGTCGTGTATTAATCACAACTTGTGAATGTGGGGAATGCCAGGCTTCCACCGTGGTTCGGATTCCACGCTAAACTGTAGGTCCTCCATTTCATCTCGCAATCACCCTACCATTACACATTAGCGTAAGTGCGTATAAACCGAACGGGTAGTATGACGCGGTGTAAATAATAGTATAAAAAATAGAATAATACCAGTCATTGAGTTATTATTAAGATTAAGGCTAAGTGTTCCTAGAAAAATACTCAAAAGTATATATGATTCCATGGTACACACTAATTTGCAATGCATGAGTATAATAGGGGGAAACTGTGACAAGCAAACTTCAAATGAAATCATAGATACTACCAACAACAACAAAAAAGGCTCCTCATTTATTATTCAACTTTCATTACTATACTCCTTCGACAACAATTTATAGCTCTACCAACATTTTGTCACTACGTGTTAGTATACAATTATCGCCTTCCATTATTTTCTCTTGGAGTTGACCGGAATTTAGTACACAATAATTTTTACACACAACTATGACTGCCATAGCCACAACAAAATAACAGCAGGGAGCCTACACATGAAAATTGCCATAACTCTTTTAAATATGCCAGCATCAGCATAAAGGCATCAATAATTATCAAAAATAATCAAAATGTTTTAGTTAATAATAATGCTATTTTTTACGCTATTAATTATTTTCTCTGATCACAATAATTTTGAACTATGGCATAGCTCATAGCTACTAGTGAATAATGTATAGCACATAGTCCGCAAGAAGTTGAAATACATTATTTTCAATAATAGCGTTTATAATCAATACCGTACATAGTGAATAGTGAATATTGTACATTGCATAATGTTGATTTAACTATAATTTCTTTTTCGTTAAGCAAGGAGTTTAGTCTCTAAATGATCTTTACATTATTGCGGAGGCTATGTTTGTATTGATGTTTGTGCTACTAGCGCCAAACACGGAATGTCGACAATTCGTAGACTTAAACGAATACAAGAAAATGGAAAATGGCTGCTTGTGAAATACACGTCGTTAATCCGTCCGTTTTAAGCAAAATTGAAAGGTATGGATTTATTCTTAGAGCTAAATGTTTAAAGATGTATTTTTAAGTTTTATTCGGAAAATGTATGTACATTTTAGAAATAACTAAAAGCATATTTTGATGATATATGTACCTATTCGGATATGATCATTATTTTAAGTTTGTTGAATTAAAAGGTAATAAATATCTTCCGTTGATATTTGATTCTTCTTCCTAGCTTAGATTTATGAATCAACAGATTTTTTACTATCGTGTTTTTTTGTTTTTTAAATACTGGATGAATGATCAATAGGCTACCCTTTGTAAAATGGATTCTTCCAATTTTGTCGCCCAACCAAGATGAGTAGCGTCTATAGATGGGCGCGCCTTTAATGTTTTAGTGCAGAACTGTACTATGTACATTATTTTTGTATGGCTGTGCTCAAAACTAAAAATGCTTGATTCTAAACAAACATTTTTCTTTCAAAAAAATAATAATTCAATACTGTTGCTTTGTATTTATTTGATTAACATGTGGGCATCTTTCATAATTTGTAGGCTTATAGTATTTTAATATCACATAAAAATAGTTAATGAAATATTGTCAATAAAATGTTTCCGTTTCAATGTATTTTAATTGGGAAAATAAAAATTATTCATGACTTTATTTATTTTTCTGGGAAATTAGGACGAATCACTAGTTTATAGCTTAGCATTTTCATAATAATTTATTCTTGTTTTTATGTGTATTTTTAGATTCATGTTTACTATCTCTGAAAAACTATCTTTTTGTCAGGTGATAAATTTTGCAGTGAAGTCACATTTTTATGGGAAAATATTGTTTGGTTTTTTATTTGTAGGCCCTTAAGGTTAAAAAGTTACTGAAATTGATTTAATATAGCTGATAACATTTATGGATTAAAATTTTTTTAAATGTCTCCATTAGAAAACTCAACACACTGCCAGGGAGGGTAGGTGTAGTCTTAAGATAAATAATGGTGGGCCAAAACCAGTGTAGGCCTACATGTATAAGACCTCTACACCTTGGAGGGAAAGTATTGTGATTGTTAATAGAAATCGAACACAAGTTTTTGATTAATGTCGATGTTTCATGACCCCCCTAAAACCAAAAAGTTTTTTTTCACAATGCTGTCTGTTTGTACCTCAGGCTAGAGCCGAAAAATGTTTCCAATTGGGCAAAAAAAAAATTGTATCTGGGGTTTTTGTACGATCTCCTTGTTTTATGACATTTAACCCTAAAATTAAGGGTAGTTTATTAGAGGGGAAAAAGAGAAAAATCAAATTTCACAAAATTTGCTCTAACGTTTTTGATTTTGATTGAATTTATATATATATATAGATAACCCACTGTTTAAATAATATAAAAATGTGTTTGAGGGTACTTTACATGAGGGAAATTTTCCAATTCTCATTATTTCTCCGCAACTATTTGAGATATGAAATAACTTATCATTGTAAAGTTGTAGGCCTAGTAGGGCCTACTATTAAAATTATACATCTTTTATTTGAAATATATTTTTATAGAACCAATAGTTTCTGAACTATAAGCAAATACATATACTTTTTACATCAGATCTTTGAAAATAAATTTGATCCTTATGCTCTTTGGTGGACAAAGATGTTTCTCTTTTCTCAATTTTTCTAACAGTATTTCTAGTTGCTAATGCCATAGAGTAAGTAACAGTGTATATTATTTCATTTATGATCTTTGGTATAATGTTTCTACAATAATGTGTAGACCTATTTTGTTTCACCAGTCCGAATTTTTAATAAAAGGTTATTCCATCTCAACTCAACCAAAAAAAAACACGTTTAAAATTCACTGTCAGCAATCTTAAACAAACTTACAATTAAGTATGATAGTATCCATAGAGATAATTAGTCCAATTTTTTTTTCTGATTTTTTCCATGTGACGTTTTTGAGGTACAGCTGTCAAAAGATATAAAATTTGTCAAAAAATCAAAGTGCAATAATGTTAAATTATTTATAACTTAGACCCTAATTAAGATAGAGAGCTAAACAAGGTATCATTTTAAAGCGCCCGAACGGGGTTTTAAAATTATATGTAGCCCAATAGGGTTACAAGCAATTACATTTTCCAGGGAATCACAATTTATTTATTTTTAATTTCAAAAAATTTTTCTTAAAACTTTAAAAAAATATTATTTGTTTATATAAATCTTTTCAACAAATCCTGAAATTTTCAAATTCAGACCTCATTGGGATCATATAAACATCTGATTTTAAAACATTCATGCAGCGTGTATTTTTGTACTTTTCCTATGCACATTTTAATACAAGTAGCTGAAAGGTAAAATGAATTTAAAGTATCTACAGAACTTATATCAAAATTTCACAGCTGCTTCACTGCTAACAATTTTCTGATTGCATTTTCTATCTCTGCCTTTGTGAATGTCTAAACTCTTCCTGTTGCTGTTAACGGATCCACCGTCATGAGAATGTCACTTCGGTGTACACAAAGAATGTCAGGTGCTGCAGGGTATGTGAAATTTGACAGCTGGGCCATGCAGATGAAGGAAACTCACTTTGATTTCCTGCTCATCTTCAAATGTATTGAGAACAAAATCATGCCAGCTACCAGAAGTCATAATATTGGCAGGTCATGAAACCAATGTTTTCAGTGAAGTCTAGTTTATCATCACACCTTGTTGTTTCTGCCTCCCTCTAAGATGCTGAGAAAGACTATGGTCTAGTGAGCACTTTACTCCTCACAGGGATGAAGCAGAGCGGTTTCAAGGTACCTTCAATCGTCTGGGCAGATAGCTTCTGGTAGTCCTCGGCCTTATGCTTCTGGGTTGTGCTGTATGCATCATACAAATCGAGCATCAGCAATACTAATGGAATTTCTGGAGTGCAGATTAAAATCCGACTTGTATAATGTGTGTGATGCGGGCCAGTAGACGCACTCCCAGACATTCACATTCACAATTTCCAGCTTTATTCTTTTCTCTTTAGTTTATAGATGGGCAGTACATTTAACTGCCGGTAACAGTTCAAAGTAATTTAATTAACTGGAATGAGCAGTTCATTTTTATAGTTAAATAGTTCATGAACTACCTACTTATAGTTCAGTCGTTTGTCAACTACTTTTTGTGGTTCAGTCGTTTGAGAACTTTTTACTGTGGAAGTCATTTGGGAACTACTTGTGGTTCAGTCGTTTGTGAACTACCTCTTGTTGTTCAGTCATTCGTGAATTACTTCTTGTGGTTCAGTCGTTCATGAACTACTTCTTGTGGTTTATTTGTTCGGGAATTACTACTTATGGTTCAGTCGTTAGCAAACTACTTCTTGTGGTTCAGTTGTACGTGTTGACACAGCACTAAAAGTTGCCATTATTTTAATATTACCTTTAAAAATAAGAGATATTTCACTCTCAGCAAAATACTTCAGCTGGAAATGGCATTTTGTTAAATTTTCTACATTATCAATGTAGTTATCTATTATCAATTATTGATTATTCAAAGTGGTGATCATATTTTGCTGAAGTATCCATATGTTCAGCATTTCATTAAATTCCTTGCACTTTGAAGATGATTTTGATCTGCTAGCTTAAGGTATGTCTTCATTTTTGTTGTATATTTTTGTGTTTCATGATATGTTAATTTCAACACATTTCAAACAATGTTACCATATAATAATGTGATTCAATAACTCTGGCCAAACAGTCAATTTAGGCTATGTACAGTAGCCCCACAGCTTCTTTGGTGCTGACTGACAGCTTTGAAACGTTACCAGACCAAATTATGTATACCTATGCCGGACCAAATGATCTGTAAAAACAAGTGTTTAGCAGCTGTCACTTCTGACGGTCAAAACTTAGGTATATACCTAAATGTTGACTGTCAGAAGTCAGCTGTGAGCTGTCAGTCAGCACCAAAGAAGCCATGGGGCTAGTGTAGACATATGGAACAGCAAATGAATAGGTTTCCTATTGTTGACACAGGCTATATCCGAATAGTCCAAGGCTCCTTAGTCGGACCCTTAAGTTTTAGACTTGACTCAGTCTTGGTGATTTTACACTTCGCGCACTGTTCATAACGAAGACTGCATCAAACTATTTGAACGGCAACAACCTTATTTTAAATGGTGGACAACGTGTCAGTGCACTAGCAGACAAAACAATAATACTAAAACAATTGCCAGTCAAACACTGCAATCGATACCACAAGAACAGCGCATGGCTGGTAGCCTTTGTATCCATGGTGACCAAGACCTCAAGAAAACTGTATAGGTATCCTTCGCGACTATTCGTTCGGACAGACCTACGCTTGGTCATGTGATTACCAATGCAGCTATCAAGGGCACGAGTCAAGGAGACGCCACATAAGTAGACTATTCAGATAAAGCCAGAGATTTCAAGCTTAGGAATATTGCCATTTTTAAAAGATTTTTGCTAGCTTTTTGTTGTTGATATATTTCAATCAAGTAAATAACGATGATAAAAGAAAATATCACAAGGCTTATTCATTTTTTACAGCTCTATGATGGTTCCCAAAGAGTAAAAGAAGTTATTAATTAAAGTATACTCCTTGGCAAATGCAAAATGTTATTTAACTCATTCAACAATTTGGGGAAGTAAGCTGTTTACCAAGAATCAACAAATGCCATAGTAACAAGCTCACCAAAAACCCAATTTAATGAACAGCCAGCAATAAGTAATGTCTCAAATCAATAATTACCGGTACTTTACAACTCAGGGTCGCTCTTATGACTACCACATAAATATTGCTATCAGGAGGTTAATGTTAGCTACCAGTTAAAGGTTATCAGCCACTTTAATATTTTACACGTAATATGGACTGAATTTATCTGCCGGATAGCTATCTGTAGGATAAATATATTTTTATATAGAAAATGCAAGGTTGGTACTGTTTTTACTGGTGCGCACGCCCTGATGCTACCCCTACAACCTAGCGAGAATGCCCAACGTTTGTTAAATAATGGTGGCTAAACGAATGCGAAGAAACAGATGGCGTGACGTGGGCACAGAAGTTAAGTTGTCTTGCAAATACTAATTTTGGTGTCTGCCAAAGTGTGGGCAATAATTTGGTACAACGTTTACAAAATTTCATTTATTGTAATCACATTTAAATAATTTGTTCTTATATAACTATAACTTTACAAATAGCTTGTCATTTTTTGTAAAAGTGTGAATTAAATGTTCTAACTTTATGTATAGCTAGAACCTGGACCTGTTCTTACTTAACACGTGAACCAAGATTTTTTTTCTTCAGCGGTCAACATTTGTTAAATAATGGCTGCTAAGCAAGTGCTAGTAAACAGATGGCATCACGTGGGTGAGGAAGCTAAAATGTCTTGCAAATAATAATTTCAGTGTCTACCAAAATGTGGTCAATATTTGGGTACAACGTTTACAAAATTCCATTTATTATATTCACATTTTGATAATTTCTTATATAAATATTACCCTACAAATAGCTTGTCAGTTTTTGTTAAAGTGTTAATTAAAGATCTTAACTTTATGTATAGTTATGTGCTTACTAAACAAGTGAACCATTTAACCTAAAAACAGATTCTGATGGGTGAAAGACCTCATTAAAAACAACGCGTCATTATGGCAACAACCATTTTAACTTTCAGACAAAAGTTATCAGGTACATCTCGATAAAAATGTGATGGATAAATACATTTTATCTGGCAGATAAATGCTATCTTGCAGTCCTAAGACACTTTTAACTTACCAACCAGATAGAAATATTTATCTACTAGATTAATATTTATCCAGGAGTCATAAGACTGGCCCTTAGAGCACCAAGAAACAACCAATTTAACAGCAACCAACGAGCATAGCCCAAGTAGGCAGAATGGTGTCTGCAAATAACCCATCGCATGTACCATCACTAGAGCCCCATAAAAATGATGAGAGACAATGAAGCAAAAAGTGCCATACAAGGATGGAATCAAGTATTTTTTCCTTTGATAGTTTTTATATATGATTTACAATGTTTTTGAAACGTGAAATAAAACATATTGTCTTTTTACATGAAATCCTTCTATAAAACAAAATAACACCGCTTTTACAACAACAAAAAATCTTTAAATAAACATGAGATTAAGAATAAATTAAGCAGAAATTTTGACAATGCTGTAATTTGATTAGTATTTTGTTGTAGTGTAAGCTAACTTCAAGCTATAAAATTGTGAAATATGCAAATAAACTTGACAAAGAATTTTAAAGTAAATATTTAAGGTTTCAATAATGAATTTTAATTTTGTATACATTGTCTCAATATTTAAATAATACTTAAACACCTCAGATAACATGTAAGTTTGAATAAAAACGAAATAACACCGAAAAGTGAGATTTTAAAAACGAAATAACACCAAAAAGTGAGATTTAAAAAACGGAAATTTAACCAAAAATAAAACAATTTTTACGGGAATCTTAACCATCACCTTTTTTAAATATCTTTATTCTGGCAAAATGATATTCCATCATCTTTTAATAAGAGTGTCAAAGAAAAAAGACCCAGTGTAGTCACTTTAAAAACTTGGAAAAATAATAAAAGAATGAGAAGAAAAAAAGAGAATTAGAGAGCACCAATAAAGTGGCATTCAGGGAAGTTAAAGGATAACTGTATTAAATTAAGTGATTCAGATGAGCCCTTGATCAAAGATGTCAGTATGAGTGACTTGCTGACAGACATTCAAGAGGAAATTCTTAAAGCATTATTTTCTGATCAATACAAAACCAGGAATATGGGTTCTAATAGCCTATGTTAGTAAAAATAAGTACAAAATATCTATGTAGGTTTTATTTTATTTATGAACTCTGATGAACCTGTTATGAAAAGTGTTTGATAGTGTTCTTTATAAGAGTCAACATTAAGAATAAGGGTGTCAAGATTAGGAGAATTCGGTGAATTTTGCACGTTAAAATATGACGACATTCATTTGTTTAAATATTATTTTATGTTAAACTGAAATGGTAATGCACTTCACAACCATATTTGTCATAAATAAATATTCTTATACTTAATTTACTCTTTATTTTATGACTTAAATGACCAAAACAATCCTTCAGGTGTCAACTTATGGTGGATTTACCTTATTGTGGTTCACTTAAAACTCAATTTTAAACCCCAGAATATAAATGATTTCAGAGTGTATTATTATATATGCGTAATTGAACATACAAACAAGTATTTGGAAAGTTAATAGCCTTTTTAAAATCAGTTTTGAATATATTACTTTTCAAGTAATAGTAGTACACACAGAATGTGTATGAGAGCTTACAAAAGTATATAATACTACATTGCACTCCTTACACAAGCCAGTCAGTTTATTTACAATAACAATCAAATTGATTATTTATTGATACCTCTGCAGCCATTAAGGTGTAAAAGACTAGAACTTCATATCTAAACATCCACATGAGAGTGAGTTAATCACTAATTGATTCAATGACGGGATGAAACTTCACATGGAACTGACAAGTCCACAACTTCTACATCCACTTTTTCAAACCAGTCAACTTATTCATTTAAATTGGGGCAAAACAGCTCTTTTTGCATCATGCGACAATACAAATACGTTACACCCTACTTTTGCCCTGTTTTAGAGTGCTTGCAGGATGGAGGTGTATTCTATGAACCTTAATGCTCTTCTTTCAGGGCAAAAGTAGGGTGTAACCTATTTGTATTGTCGCATGATGCAAAAAGAGCTGTCCTTAACAGGCAGTAATAATTGTAGGGTATACAGAGGAATCTGCCTCCAATGTGCTCTATGGATACATATTTCCTTAAAAGGAAGGACGCAAATGTACTTCTATTCCCAGGTTCCAGGACTCCCAGGTTCCAGGACTTGAAAAGAAGCTGCTTCAGCAGATATGTTGGAATAATGAAGCCATCAGGAAGCACATGCCACAGGCATGGTTTTACAGAATTCTCGGTTTTTACACTTGACAAACTGTAAAAAGACAACAATGGCACAAAGTTTGTGTGTTTCTGATAAAAGTAATGCGAAAAAAAATTGCCAATTTCAATCGATACTGTAAATTATTATTATTATTATTATTAGCACCGCGTCTTACTACCCGTTCGGGTTATACGCACTTACGCTAATGTGTAATGGTAGGGTGATTGTGAGATGAAATGAAGGACTTACAGTTTAACGTGGAATCCGAACCACGGTGGAGGCCTGGCATTCCTCACATTCACAAGATATCTTGTCAGAGGGGAAGATACTGTAAATAAAGACCCTAATTTTATATACCTGAAGAAGATATTGACTTTCCTATACATGTTCCATATATCAGTCGAGTGAAGGCAGATTTGGTACATCCTTTTTGATGCAAGGATTAATATACTCTGCATACACTGGGAATCCATCAATAATGAGTTTGTTCCACAATTCTACTAGGATATTGCCAGCAAACTCGAAATTCTTAATTTCAAGTTCCTGATCAATTTTATCTCCTCTTTCATCAAGATGCTATCCAAACTGTTAATATTTAATGACTAGACCAGAGAACACCCGACTAGGTACATGGTGTCTACCATCTGGGAAAACTGGAATTAGTCGGGGGGAAATCGACACTTAAGTTGAGAATTTGGTAAATTACAAAAAAAAAAATTAATCTGGGAAATCATTTTACTCAAAATATGAAATATAAAAATAATGAAATAAGTAAATTACAATGTAATTCAAACTGTAATTTTTTTTGTAGCTGTGTAATATACTTTAAAACTTTTTATCATTCATAAAAAGTTTAATAAAAACATGGGGGGGGCAGGTGGGTTAAAGGGTGTGACATATCTTTGGGCGGGAAATTTTAGAAAATGATTGGGGGAGAAAGTCGGGAATTTTATTGGTCAAGTTTCAGAGTAGACACCATATATTGGGGCCATATGTTGCTCCACTCTGTTAAATGTGCTTAAACCAATTGCATTAGTGAAAATGTACACTGTGTCAAAATCAAAATGTCTAAAGTGTTAGCTAGCGTGGGCGATGATTACTTTTATGTACCTCAGGTTTTCGTCTGGTCCCCCATCTACAATTAGCATGAGGATAGGTTTGAAATTATTGGCACAATTCTTCATGATGCTTACAAAAGTATCTAAGTTGATTATTCTCTCCAAATCCTTGGCTTGGGTGCTTGCTGTATTATTATTATTATTATTATTATTATTATTATTATATATTATTATTATTATTATTATTATTATCATCATCATCATCATTATCACCGCGTCTTACTAACCATTCGGGTTACACACACGCTAATGTGTAATGGTAGGGTGATTGTGAGATAAAATGGAGGACCTACAGTGTAATGTGAGATCCAAACCACGGTGGAGGTCTGGCATTCCACATGTTCACAAGTTGTGATTAATACACGTCTTATCAGAGGTGAAAGAAGGGTTTGGCAGTTTGGCATCTAGATAAACTTGTGCCGGGACAGGATTTAACCTCGGACCCCCAACACAGAAGTCCGACACCTTACCCCTAGACCGCCATGTCACTATAATTATTATTACATGAATAGTATTAGATTGAAGGAGAAATACTTATCCTATGCCTTCATCAGTTAGGTATTAAAATTATTTAATATTTTTATTACTAGCACCACGTCTACTACCCGTTCGGCTTATACACACACACACTAATGTGTAATGATAGGGTGATTGTGGGATGAAATGGAGGACTCACAGTTTAACGTGTAATCCAAACCACGGTGGAGGCCTGGCACTCCACACATTAACAAGTTGTGATTAATACACGTTTTGTCAGAGGTGAAGGAAGGGTTTGGCAATCAGATAAATCCGTGCCGGGTCCGAGGATTGAACCCCGGAACCCCAGCACAGAAGTCTGGCACCTTACCCCTAGACCACCAGGTCACCTGCTTGCTTTAGATAGAGAATCTATGGAGAGATTGACACCTTAGACCATATAGCCTCCTTAGCGGGTGTATAATGTTGCATATACACACGGATTTATAACATTGAAGAAGGTAAAGGTTTAAATACACCTGCCTTTTGAACATAACTAAGGATATGTTAAGCTTTCCTTTTCATAACATGCTGCTGATACAGAGAAATAACACTTGATGGACTCTTCAAACTTGCCTGGCTATAAAGGCTGTACTTTTGCTCTGTTACATTTCACTACAACATCTTTTTGAGAGACTTCTGGTTTTTTCTTGATATTGCATTTCATACGCATTAAATAAAGTAATTAACAAGTCTCCTGTTTTCATAGACATTATTTTTGTATTTGTACAACACAAGCTATTACTAATGGTCTCTGTAAACAATTCTGAAAGGAATCTAAATTATACCCAAACTTAATTATGCCTATAAATTAAGCCCGCTGCAACAGACAGCCACTATCCAACTAAAAGAGTGAGAGCGGGTGCTTGGCATTTGTAGTCTCGAGTAGACAATGCCACCTAAGCGCATTTGAAAAATTGATAAACAAAAGGTAAATGCTAAACTTAAATTTTCAATGCCATGTAGATATTAGGAAGTTATCTTTAAATTTGTTTATTAAAGTTGAAAACATGAACTGTAATATTATTTTTCAACATTAGTATGGTTATTATTATTTAGTATAATATCTGTGTTACATAATACTTTGATGTACCCTACCCTCCCTCCCATGATACTTCTTGAGAAGCCAAACTAAGCAAGCAAACTAAACTCATAAAGATAAGGCCACATAACATCCTATAAACATATTATTATCAAGGCTAACCAAAAACAAAATAGTTTTAAACATTGGTTGGTTTGGTGCCAACACTGATTCAAGCTCATACAGCCAGTGCAGCCGCGCAATCTTGTACTGAACATTCAAATGAAAATATTCCAGCCGGTGCTAATATAGTCACTACACCATCAGTTAGTTGTCGGTTGATTGCCATTATTTGAAACACTATTTTTTTTTTTTGTATGTGTACAAAAATATGTTGGGATTGAGAGCTGTAGTTTAAACGTGACTAAACCTTCATTATTTCTTACCATCATTGTGATATTACTTTCGTATGGAATTAATTGATTGTGTTGATTTACTGTTTATTGCTTGGAACAAAAACTGTGAATAAACCTGCTTCGGTGGCCACATGGCCTAAGGCAGGGGTCCCTAATTATTTTTGGCGGAGGTCTGCTTTAAAAACTCAACATACTTCCGTGGTCAGGCAAAACTTTAACAATGGCTCAAGTTCAAGACCTTTAGGACAACACTAATTCAAAAATGTGATTTTCTTTCCTTTTAGGTTTTTCCTAAAGTGGTTTCCCATACACACTCAATACAAATGTGGATACACTTCCTCTAAATGCAAACTTTCTAATACCTAACTCATTAAAGTGATTAGTAGTCCTACATAACCGGATAACTTGAACTGGTAGTAAGACCCGGTGCTTAACGTAATATGGATAAATGGTTAAGGAGACTATCGGAAAGATTTTCCGTTAAAGAACGAAGTGACTCACCATCCACTTCTAGCACTCTTTTATATATGAAGCGTTATGATTCAGATTATTTAGTTTGAATTATTGATGTTGATGGTGAGTCACACCCACAGCTTGTATTGTAATATTCTAAAGTTCTTTTAAAAACAGTCTATGAAACCATGTTTGTTGCAGCGACATTTTAGCATAAAGTTCAAACACTTATGGAATTTTTTTAAAGGCAAGAGACATGGCTGATAAAGAAAATGTATCTTTTTGGAATCAACAAAAGTGCTGTTAAATCTTTGTTTTTAGATAGTTTAAGAATAGCTAAGTGTGGTAAACCCCATAAATTTGGAGAAAATCTTATACACCAGTCCCTAATTACATTGTTTACTGTGTTTTGGGAGAAAAGGCAGCCAGATAGTTAGACTCTTGTCTCACATTCAGACAATACTGTTATCTGTAGAATTGAACAAATATCCAACAAAGTTAAAGGGTCATTCATCCGACAAATAAAGTCCAGTCCTTTTTTTGTTCACCCAATTGAAGGTGTATTGCCACTTTTTACATGAATATGAATTTAAAGTTATCTTTTTGCTAATTTCTTCCTTCCATGACATTAAAGGAAATATTTAATAAACTGAATAGTTATATTACAAAATATGGTTCGGATTGGCTGGAGTCTGTGGGTATATGCTTAGTTGGAGCTCATTCAATTACTGGAAAACATGGAGGTGTTGTGACAAAGGATTAAAGCAGTAGCACCAGATGTGGGTTGTACCTAACACAGGCAAGCACTAGCAGCAAAAGGGATGTCAGATGAATTAAGAAATGTCCTCAACAATGCAATAAGATTTGCTAATGTTATCAAATCAAGAGCATTGAATTCATAGCTTTTTTTTCTATTCATAAATGGGAAGTATTCGTAATAACCCACTTCTTCATTCGGAAGTTAGGTGGCTCTAAAGGAAAAGTTCTAATCCTTTTGTTTGAGTTTTGTTCCTAAGTGCAAATATTTCTACAGTAACCCCATGGCTTCTTTGGTGCTGACTGACAGCTCATAGCTGACAGTTGACAGCTTTAAAAAGTTATCAGACCAAATTACGTATCCCTACGCCGAACAGATGATCTGCAAAAACATGTGTTTAGCAGCTGTCACTTTTGACAGTCAAAATGTATGTATATACCTAAATTTTGACTGTCAGAAGTCAGCTGTGAGCTCTCCGTCAGCACCAAAGAAGCCACGAGGATGCTGTAAGTAAACATAACTCTGAAATTAGTGAGAAGTATACTGATGAACAATTTTGGTTATCACAATTAGCTTAGCTCACTCACTGACATCTTTAGCAAATTAAATGATTTAAATTTAGGTTTGCAAGTCAAACATATAGCTTGATTTTCTGTGATTGGCAAAGTTTGGTCTTTCATAAAGAATTTTAAACTTCTGAAATCTACTGTTGAAAACGACAATATTATCCAATAATTTCTAACAATTGAAAGCTTAGAGCAAATTATATTAGTATCAGCGGTGAGGTATCGTTAAATTTGAAGCTCCACTCTTATGAACTAATCAAACAATTCAAAGAATACTTCACAAAGGATTATGCTGAATTTATTTGGATATGCAATTAATTTCTTATAATTACCATCCAACAGTATAAATTTGGCTGAGCTAGAAGAACTGATTAATTCATCTTGGATGGTGGGTGATCTGAAAAGGGCATTCAAGTTCGATAGTGATGAATTATGGGCAAGCAGATCTTCAGAATACCCTTCTCTTATAAAATGTGCTTTAAATTTCCTACTGAATTTCTCAACAACATACCTGTGTGAGACTGGATTTTCAGCAATGGCATCAATTAAAAACATTTAGAAATAAACTTAATCTAGAACAAAAATTTCACTTAAATCTAAGTAACATTGAGCCAGATATTAACAAACTATCCAAAAATATTCAAGACATGCTTTTCACCAATTACTTTATTTATACATGTGTTAAACTGGATAAAAAATAGTAATTCACAAATTTGTTAACTTTGTATCCACACATAATTTTGCAGTTCATTTTTTAACAGAAAATTTTTCTTTAATATGTATGTCATGTATATTACTAATAAAAAAAAATCTATTTGATACTTTTAAACTAATAGATTTATTGATTGAGTACAAATGTTAAATAACGATAAATAAATAGTGTTGTATTATTATATCCCTGTAGGTTTATTATGACCACGACTCAAAACGAATTTGCGACTGTAGCAGAGAGACACTAGACTTTTCATCAAAAGTTATTATGGCCGACCACTTTGTGAACGCAAATATTTTCCTAGTAGAGTGACGCTAATTTGCACAGACATTTTACTTGTCCGTTGGTTTGCGTTACGAGGTTATGTTTGCTAGGTTTTGTAATATATTAAGGGTTTTGTGCTACCTAGTTTAAACTTACCATATCATTAGCCCAACATAATAATTTCAAAACGTTTTTGTGTATTTTTCATGTAATCTAACTTTAAATACGCCTATATCATAATGTAGACCAAGAATGGGGATAGTACGCTTAGACTGAATGTTAAAAGAATATTTTCCTTGAAACACAACATTATCAAAATGCATTATTATTCACCATATATTCACACTGATATTTGGAACACTCCAATATTAAGATTAATTGTTTGTAGGCTTTATAGTGTGTAGAGGTTAGTTAGGCTTCAACATATTTGGGATGTTAGTAGTTTGTTAATCCACCTCATGGGGCAACATTTATCAAGACGTTAGTCTCTTTGGTCTAATTTTCCAATATTGGGGAAGTTAAGATTTGAATCCTAGCTGGGTGTGATGAGTGATTTTATTTTTCTAAATATTTTCCCACTCTCCCGCTACACAATCTGAATTTTTAACTCAACCTTTATCATCCAAGTATACCCTATTAGTGTAAAACACGTGGACAGACCAGTTGACAAAATAGTAAAAAGGTAGGCCTAATCTGTTTAAGATGCCTCAACAAAACTTTAATAATGTAAGCCTATTGAAACTTAATTGTACATAAGCTTACAGTAGTAGTTACTATCCACATTAATGTAAGTTTTAGCCCTATTAAATATTGCAGCCAAGACTGGAAATAACCAAAATAGGTCCTAGCTTAATGTTTACATATGGTTTGGTTTAGGCCTACGTTTTTAATCATAAAGGGTTAACTAAATCTACCTGAAACCGATAATTAGTAGTTATACCTAGTTATCCTGAAGTGAATAAATTGCAAACAACTCATAAAGAAATATAATATCCTTATATTCTTAATCACTTAACTAAAATCTCAATAATCCCCTTTAAATAAAAGATGGATTTTATTATTTTTAACCATCCAAACCACCCTCCTGTTCACTTTATTGTTAACTTGTAGGCCAACAAGGTAAAAAAATGCCAATTTTTTTTTACATTAAGTTGTATAAAATATGTGTAAACACTATTTTTGGGAGTACTTGAATGCTTTCATCAATTTTAAATAACTAGTTTTATTTGCTAACATCTTCACACAACATGTTACACTTAATACAGTATCAATACAAATAATTATATGAAGAATAAAGCATTGGGTCATAAAGTGTACATATTACAAAAAAGTTGTTTCTTTATTGGCTAACTTCTCATACTAATTCCTTTCCCCGTGTGACATTACTATTTGAATGCATATTTCACATTATGATTTTGTAACTAAAATATGTTGTGTGTATTGAATGATGTAGGCCTAGTATTTTTTTCATTTTAAACCGTAAGCAAACAAAATGATGCAAGAGATTTATTAAATTAACTAGGTTAAATCTTTCTTGCAAATGTGACTTGTGATCAGCTGTTTGGGAAAATAAAAACATATGAATAATGTTCAGTCATGAATACCAGCATTCTTGAAATAAATAACCTAATTTCTAGTCTCTAACGTCTTAAAAGGTAATATTCTCTGGCGAAGTTTTGCCAACTGTTGGCGCAAACTGATTTTATTCTGTGCGTTAAGGCTAGAAGCAAAGTTGAAGCTAAAACTAGCGGGCGATAGAATGTGTAGTGGTAATAATAATAATACTCCAAACGCTATCTTTTCCTCGAAATTGAAGCTAACTAGCGGTAGCAACTAACTTTGCGTCGAATGGTAATAATAGCCCTGTTGGGTACCATTAAAATTTATCAAAATAGTTAATTTAATATTCATCATTATCTTGGTGGTACTCCAAATTATGAAAATTGTTAGGGTGGTATGCCATTCAAAATGTTTGGGAACAACTGATCTATCTTAATGTGTATAACCCCCCAAATATTATATATAAACACATTTACCATGCACACATTTTTATCATAATATATTAGTAGGGCAAAATGTTGTTTATGTTCTTAACATTTAAAAAAACTAACTCAAATTTAAATAAAAACATCATTCTACCCATTACAACCAATAAAAAAATTACTGGTGATACCTTGGTTAGTTAAAAATAATTTACAGGGGCCTCTCGGCATTTTTTGAAGACTGGGATTCTAAAATTAGTGATATGCTCTAGAGAAGTTAGTTGCCTTAAATAATACATTCTATAGTCATGTGTTTTATATTCAGAAGTTTGTATAGGATACTGTATGAAAGTTGTATACGCCAATAGCCCACACACTTAAACTATAAATTTTTTTTAGATGCTATTAAGAAGTTGTAACATAATTTTTGACACTAATTTAAAATAGGTAACAGGTTTAGGATGGACGGAATTTTAGTATTATTTTAAATAGACTTTTATCTTCTTTCAAGTTATAATTAATTTATCAAATAAATCAGTTCAATACATAGATCTATGTCTTATTGGGATTTTTTGAAATTTTAGGACATATGTTCATTTTATATCATACCCATATCAATTGGCCCCTGTGACACACGCCCCTCCTTTCTCCTGTCCAAAGAAACAATGTTAAATTGTAAAGCTACTTTGGTGTTGTGTTAGTTTCCTGAATGACCCAGCCTACAAAGAAGCCATTGAAAACTCTGCCAACTATAACACAAGACTATGCATAGAGAGGAGGCTACGGATGCCATTCCTCGATTCACAAACAGGTTTGTAAGATCTTCCATGCTGGATTAAAATTATACTGCACTTTTTGAAGACCTCTTTAACTCATCCTTTATTGGGTGGATTAAACCAGTAAAAACCCCTCCAAAAACGTTAGCTTACCTACACGGTTTGACTGTTATGTCTTTTGGACCTTGAGTTTGAATCCTGGGCCATGTCAGCGTTGCCACGCACCTGGAAAACAGGGAAAACCGGGAAAAGACAGGGAATTTGTTTGTGTCTGGAAAAAACCGGGAAAACACAGGGAATTTCACCAAAAAGCTAGAATTTACTGGAATTTGTTAGTGAAATTGGGCAATACAGTGCTTGCAAGCTTAAACTAGTAGGAATAATATAGACTAAAATTTGTAATTGGAGAATTGAGTAGTCTGATTGGAACACGTCTCATATTATGACTATGCTTAACAGCACCTCATCAGCTTGAGATAAGTCCTGAGTGCAGCTGAGACTACTTGTTTTCGTTCGGCAAATGCCGCGCCTTTTCGGCTTCCTTAACTCACCCCCGCCAATAATACAAACGTCTCGTTTCCTCCACCCCCATCCCCCAACTTCATCAAGCCCATGCTGCTGGCACGTGTTTCTCCTGCCAGTCGAATGAATTCATTCTTGGGAATTTGGTGTGTTAAACTTATTTGTCTTGTTTAAAAAAGATTACTCCTTTTGAAAGAGGTAAGTATCCCAGATTATTGTTTTTGTAGCGTGATGTTTTAAGACTGTACCCTACCTATTTTACAATTTTGCTATTTATAATTTTTTAGAAATTGCCAAGGTGTCAATATTGTCTGTTTTTATCTTTATGGGTGTTAACATTTTTACTACAGTCATCTCCCGATTTAGCAAAGGTGGATTTAGCTGGTTGCTGCCATGGCCACGATAACAAAATGGAGTATACTGTAAAGTGAAAAGTTTATGAAAATATTGCCTCCATCCTGCTAGTATATTGTAAAAATGACCGATTGTGTTTGTGTCTGCTCGTAGCTACCCTACCTCACCCACCCCCTGTGAAATGGACTACATATAGTACATACTCACACATAATCAGTCGTACATAAATAGTACCTCCAACTTTAAGATATTTTTTTTTGTGAATTCCTAAGCATACTTTAATAAAAGAAACTATAAATGTTTTCATATTTTTTAATTTGATAAAATAATCTTGTCTTCTTACATAACTATTAGTTCTTAAAAACATAATGGTTTCTGTATATAAGTGAGATAACTAACTATATTATATCGTGTTTATTCTATGTTTAACGTTTGTGTATCTTGACAGCTGCTGAAGTTTGTATTCTTTTAGCTAATATTATAAAACTTATCTTGATAAAGTTTACTCCTTAGTACATATGCAATAATTAAGATTGGTTAACATGTTTTCTAAACAAAGTAATACATTCTTATAAAAAAATAGAAACCACATTTAAACTCAAAATTGTATTTTTGGTATTTCCTTTTTTTTTAATTCCATTTAGGGTAGACAGAAAATATAACCAATTTTTCCTTAATTTCTCATCCTTTTTCCAAATAATTCTTAAATATGTGTTTCTCTTGCACAATAAAATATGCTTCCAATGACAATTACCACTCTTCATTTTTAAATTTTCTTTAAAACAAAATTAAATGCTTTCATAATTATATTTATAATATCTATTAGGTGTCTGGAAAAATGAAAATTTCCTCTAAAAAACCTGGAAAACACCGGGAATTTGGTAATAAGAAAATAGTGCCAACCCTGCATGTGCACTGCTCAGGTGGATTTTCATCCTCTTTGCCAATCACAACTGGTATATTCTCACAAAATTTCTCTTCTCACTCCTCTCCCATTCAAATGCATTGGTTGAACCTAACTGTTGTGTTGAACCTATTAATTTTATATATATATACATACACACACACACACACACACTTGATAACCCACTTTATGAGGCACGCAGATAAAGGTAACCTGTCTCATATGGTTTTGTGGTGGGTGATAAGGAGGTTGATATTTGAATCCCATATAGGAGCACCTAGGTGTTTTTTTCCCTCTTGATTGACTACTAAGCTTCCCCTCTTCACACTTACTACATTAGTATACATATTTGAATAGCTCTTACAGGTAGTAAGAGGCAATGCATAAAAGAAAACCACCCTAATGTTGATCAAATCAATACAGAAGACTTGATGTACCTAGGTGTGGCTCAGAACCATTCAAACCTCTTCATGACCACCCGCCAAAGGATTCCGGGGCTACGCGAGGGACAGATCTATACATATCCATCAAAGTGCTGGCGCAAGAAGCGCCGTCAGTATCTTAGCAACTTCATGCAGCCTCGCCGCAAGGAGGTGGAGATTGAAGGTGACCTGCATACTGTCAGTGTTGTCGAGAACCTCGCCACTGCTAACGAGGACAGCAAGGAGAGCGTCAGTCTGAAGGACGAGTCTGCAAAGGTTAGTTGAAGAGTTCTTGTATCATTGTTTCAAGTACTTTATATCAGCGCATTTGTCAAGTTGAATTCGATGATAGTGGTGTAAGTTAGGCTACATACACTTCATCCGCATTGGTATTCGCAATGCTCAAGGTGCCACACTTTAAAAATACTGGATTGGTGAAGACAAGGTTGGGGTTTTGGGTTTGAATCCTGGTTGAATTGAGGGTGGGTTTTCCTAAATAATGTCCCACTCTCCTTTTGTATGAATGTGGGTACATTTTTCTAAACACTTTCTTCCCCATCCCTGCCACATCAGTGCATTTAAATGTGAATAGAGTCTATGAGTAATAAGATGTGATGAAAACCATATTAATTTATCTTTATAACCTAATTCGTATACCGAATTTACATCATGTGTAATTTTCAAACCACACCTAGAAAAATAAATAACTTTTTTTTTGCATTTCATGCTCACTGGTAGATTATATTTTCTTATCCATTTGGTGATAAGATACAGGAATAAGGGGTAGACGCTTAAGTGGCCACATGGTTTAAGACGCTACTCTCATTGTAGAGAAGACTGCTGATGACAGGGTGATTGAGATTGAAAATGGTTTTCCACTATATTCACACAAATGCAGGTTCACTTCTTATAAATATAACATACCTCATCCCTAAAACCATTAGCATAATTAATACATAAGCGTATAGTCCGAACAGGTAATAAGACATGCTAAAAGACTGCCCTAATCTAAATGCATCATCCCCTCACAATTCATCAAGTGTGACACTAGTTTGAAATCAACTAGTGGGCCTCTACCTCTAAGCTGTAAAAGTAGGCCACTCCTGCTATATATTGACATTGTGGATCTGCTGCAGGATGCGTGGTATTACGACGAGCTTGATATGCAGGAGATGGAGGGGTTTGACGAGCCAGAACCGGACTCTGATTACGACTATGAGGAGCCTTATAGCAAGCGTAAGGGCAAAAAGAAATCCACCAAAGTGGCCCGCACAGTCGAAACACCTGCTGCAAAGAAGCCCAAGGTAAGACCTAGCAATATACTCTATGCACTTACATCTAACTCTGCCATAAGTTAATGCTTCAAGCGTGATTACAGTCTGCTGTACTTTATAAAGGTGTGGTGTATTGTTTTGTTTTTTAACTTTAATACTTAGATTTTTTTTAAGTTATGTTGATTATTGCATAATTAGTATTCATTTACTACTACTTTATTAATATTGCACCTTATAAGTTATTTGTTCAATTTAAATATGTGTGCCTCTTTCTTTAACTTTTGAGTATAAAATGCACATCATCGTAAAAATTAAACCCAAAACACAAATTCTTTTAATATTTTCATTGTTCTGGTCTTGAGTATTTTTTGTAAGCACTTTTAAAAAGTACGTCTGTTTTTTATCCCACCATCTTTTTATACCAAATAACATTTTTGTTTTTTCCCACCAAGATAGGACAAATCGTTTTTTTAGTTTAAAGTATCATAATTTTAAAAAGGTACAATTTAAGCTTAACAATCTTTAGTGTCATGCATATGAAGACTTCTAGCTAATTTTTTAAAATATTATTTGTTAGCCTATAGCCTATTGGATGCAGGGTTTTTAGAAATAAACATATTTGGGGAAAGGTGAAAGGGTTATACACATTTGCAATTAATTTCCTAACGATCACATTTATTAAATACATTTTTCCAATGCACTTGCAATATATTAAAAAATAAACTCTTTAGTAATATTGCCAACTTTCAATGAAAACACATAAAAAATAAATATATTCTTGCTAATTTTAATGTTTTATCTAAATAAGAAACTAAACTTATATTAGTTAAAACATATAACTTGAACAGGTACTAAGACGGGGTGCTAAAAATTATATAATCGAGCTACACAGAATTAATTCTAAGTGGCAAGCATGTTTAACAATAACTAAAGCTTTTTTAGATGTGAACGTAAATAGGGATGTCAAATTTGATTCCTTGATATCAGAATTTTTTATACCTTGGGTCTTAGTTTTAAAATACTAGGAAATGAACAAAACAACAATAAATAGTCAGAATTGGGATATTTTTAACTATGGCCTGCTTTGGTGGCTGCATGGTCTAATTTGCTACGCTTGTGTTAGACTAGACTGCCGATAATGAGGAGCTCGAGGTTTAAATCTCAATCTGATGTACTGAGGATGGTTTTTCCAAAATGATTTTCCACTATCCTTCCATGGAAATGCACGTCCTCTAAAAATAACCTTCCTATTCCCTAAAACAATTAGTGTAGTTGGTATATAAACATATAGCCCAAACAGGTAAAGATACAATGCTAAAAAAAAAATTGTGAAACTTGAAAATGTACTCAACGTGAAATTTGTGTTTTAATGCTCTTGCACCAATCCACTGTGACCATATTATTTATTTACACTTTTTTTTACAGTACAATTTATAAATAAATAACATATTTTAATGAAAGGTCGGACGCACGAAAAATAGATTATCCCTTTTTGTGCCAGAGCCTATTCCTTATTTGCATGTGAAGAGTGACAAGCCTATTTCAGGTTTCGTGTTCTAAGAATACCACAGCTATTTCATCATTTTTATAACCAATTATTTATGTTGTCAACTTTGTAGGAATTAATAGAGTGAATAGTTCTCTTTCTAGTTGTATGTAAAGTTTTAACTCCATCTATTGAGAAACACCAGAAATAGCGCAAATCTATAAGGCCGACCAAATTGACTCTGGCACTTTTAACAATAGAAGGCAAAGCCGATCAGATCGGCCCATAGCACTAAACTGTAAATGCTAGGAATCTAAACCGAAAATGTTTTTGTTTAAAAAAAATACCCCAAATATAGTCGTTGAACATTGAAGTACCGGTAGGACAATACCTGCACTCTTACCTGAAAATCTATACCCCTAGTCACATAGAATACAATAACATTTCAAAACAAGTGCATTTTCTATATGGATCAAACCTCTTAGTTGACTCCTTGCTAAAGAAAAGGTATTATTTTTCTTTTAAGATTTGATTGTTTTGTGAAACTTTTTTTTAAAACATGAACATTGTATTTCTCTCTTACAGTTAGGGTTTTTAGGTCTTTTAGGGCTACCCATTTGGTCGCTCCTTTTCCCCCCACTCTTTTTGTTTTTATTTTTATGAGTTGGAAGTGGATTGTGCAAACATAAGCCCTGTACTGAGCGTGAGACAGTAAAAGAACAAACATAAGGTAAGATAATAGGCTAATTATTTTTTGTGCCATAGTGAAATTTAATTATAATTATTATCAGAGTGCTCATTGAATGTATAATAATCTAGGTTGCGGATGTGTTATTTTAAAAATCACAATAAGGGGGTATGAGTAAAAAAGGGCACATCTTCCTCAAGTCACCTATCGACTTGTCGACTTAGTGAAGGTTCCTGTATTTTTCCGTATTACTTACCAGGGTCCAGGACGTGGCCGGAAGAAGGCCAACTACGATGCTCTGACGGACGCGGAAAAACCGTTCGCCTGCGAACGTAAGTCTTGGTGCTGGTTAAGTTTATCTTGGTGTTTAACGGTTTCATGTTGTTGTTAAATATTTTTTAAATCATTGTTTAAGTTGGGAATAGGGTTAATAGTGATTTTTTATCATAATTTTTTGCTTGGTATAATGTTGTTTTAGCATGTGATCAACCCTTAGGTGAGATTTTAAAGTATTGGTAGTCTTGTTCAATGATATCACATTATAGCAAATTATTTGAAGTGTGTGTATATATATATCCCCCCTATACTCCTATCATATTTACTGTAATGGAATTTCAATACACCCCCTTTTATACACTAGTTATCATTTAAGTTAACACAACTTTAGTTCTTTAGTTATATATTTGATTTATCACTTAAACATCCTAAGATTGTTTATGTAGAAATCCACTGATGCTAAATCACTATATATTTTTTTGACAACTTAACTGTATTTCCTTTATTATTTGCCATGGATACATTTTTACTCACAGTTTTTTTTATATAATGCTTCATCTGAGATAATCTTTTAATATAACACCTACCTACATAAATTTGAGGGTTTGTGAATGATTAATATTGTATATTGCTAACTATCAAGGAAGGTTAAGCATTAACTATAATTCAGAATCTATTTGTCTATCAAGTAGACCGAAACCTTTATAAATTTTAAGGTCATAGCATTGTTATTTGTCTTCAATAAGCATACATACTCAAGCAATGAAACAAAACTCCACTTCATGAGCAACTACTCACACTAATCAATTCTTTAAACTTTCTTTAACGTGAGCTTATAGTTATTTGTATAGTGCATGATCTATTAGATTTTAGAGGATTGTATTAGCATTACAGCATGCTAGAAATAAGTGCATCTTTCCATGAATGAGCAAAATTGAAACCATTGACTTCTACAAAATTTATTGAAAATGATTGAAAAATGAAAGTCTAACTTTATGAAGGATTATTGGTATTTAAAATGTACCAGAACAAATAATTTACTATTATGTATTTTCCCCTTCCACCTTTGCTTTTCACCTAGGGTAGCTAAAAGGTTTTAAATAAAATTATGCATTCAATTGTACAAAGATATTAAAAGGTTTGGTCAAGGATTGCCACAAACTTAGAAAACTGGGATTTCATTGTGCGTGTGGAAAAATGGAATAAAACACCTGGAATTTCACCCAGAAAAACCCTGGTAAATACTCTTAATACTTGTGAACACAAGATATCCAACTTAAAGCTTAAAAGTAGACCTTTGTACAAAAAGAAAAGGCAAACTAAAGGACTAAGCATTCTACACATTTCCAACCATTTTCCTCCTCAAACACTGAGTTGTGTATTGACTGTAAATATTTCCACATCAAACTCAAATCACTCTTTTCTAAACACCCGTGTTATGTCTTCATACTAGTCAATTTGATTAGAATTAAATGTATTTAATCTCTGCTACTCTTCAAGGTGTCCGAGAATCACAGGAAATTTTCCATTAAGAAAATGTTTAACCCTGGAAGTATTTGGATTAAGGTAGAATGTCCGCTGCGTCTGACACTATTAATTTGAAATCACTTTTGCACTGAGAAAAGTAACATTTATGACAAAGAATAACTATTTTCCTTGAACTGTTTTTTCACAATACATGCAAGAAATCCTATTTGAAAACACAAAAATTTGTTTCATGTTCAAAATGATTTATTTTTTTCATATTTGAAGTTCATGAAATAAACTGATAAATATAGTTTTATGCAAAAGTTCAAGTTTTCGATCAATATATATTTTTAAACAAAAAATTTACCATACGCTATATTTTAAGTAAATAAGGCTTTCAGAAAGTCTCCATTCTCATTTCAAAAATAGTTTCTAAATTCTATCACTAGAGTGACAGAATTATCTCAACAACATGAATTTCAATGTTCGCATACATAATTGACTAATCAATATAGAGAGACTGTTGGATCACAACATTTGACTATCATTTTCATCACATCAACATATACTAAATTTAAGTAATCATTCAAACTGTTTGTTTTATTATCAACTAATTTTAAAGTAGTTAAATATATATCGTATATATTTTTTATTTGGAAAATGTAAAAGTTAGGCGAAAGTATTAGATTTTAACAGCTGATAGAAATAAAATAATTCATTGAACTTCTGTTTCATATATCTCTCTGGTTAGAGTAGATTGTTGAAAGTGTGGGTATTTCTCTTCTATTTTGTGAATTAATTTTAACCTTGTGTTGTTTTGACCGGTGTAACGTAATAATGGAATTATAATTCCCCTATAGTTTTATTTAATACACTACTCAACTAAAAATGCCAAAAATTTCAAGCATATCTAACAAAGTAAGAGATTTAAAAAAAATCTTTTATATACATTTGATAAAAGTAAGAAAATCATTATATAATTAGATTTTTGGTGAAATGTGCTTGCAATATTTTCAAATGCTATATAAAGACATTTTTGAGATGGGTTTATTCACTGTTTCTGTTTAGACGACTTCAAGGCTACTTTCTGGGCCATGTCTTTCCTTTCTACTTAATCTTATCACACTCTGCCATCCTCAATATACACATTTATTGACTGTCAAAATATGTTCTATCGGATAACAAAGTTACTTTAAATAATTTTCTTGGGGCTATTAATAGGCATTTGTTTGTTTGATGTCCATATTTTCAATTAAAAGTGGAATTGAAATGAATTATATTAAATATTCTCAAAATAGAATAAAAACTGGACTGTTTTAGATTTTAATATTGTGCATATTTAAATAGCTTCGGACACTATAACTTAAAACATACTTTATTTCAAAAAGGTTTTAGCATATTTTGGTTTAGACTGGTGAATCAAGTAAATTTTAAAACACGCAATTCAAATACTGCAACTCTCATGTGAAATTTAAATCACAGAACAAAAAGACAAAAAACAAACATTAATATTTACCTTACTTGGTATTTGTCGAAGCCAAAACTCAATTGTATAGTTCAAAGCATTGCACAACCCTGATAGTATTGTAATTAAATTATGGCAGAGCTTTATGTATAACGTTCATTCTTCCGTAGTAGCGTCTACAATCTAACAAAAAATTATATTGAAGTACATCGTTTTGCATTTTTCACTAGACAGAAAAATTTGAATGATAGTAGTTTTGTCATTAGTAATTTAATTTTTAAATTATTTCAAATGTTTTAAATTGTTGTCACCTCTTCAGATTTCGATGTTTTATAGTGAATACTTAAAAAAATACTATATGACATCTAGCTCAAGCTGAAATTCTTACCTAAGCTACACGGTGAGCCCCTAAATAGATTTTTATATAACAAAACATTATTTTCCAAGGCCAAGTGCTCTAAGTAGAAAAAGATTCAAAACATATTTGTGCGAATAAATATAATTGAATGTCAAAGAAATATTTATTTGTGTCATACTTTATATATTATGTCGTCTTTCTTTGTAATTAGTCTCTATTACTTACATTTTTCTATATATTTATTTCTTGCCATTTATAATTGGAGAACTAACCTAATACTACAAGATGACCAGAGTGGATTTTAAGGAAATATACCGGCATTTGACTATAGAGAGAGAATGTGAAACCACATAGGGCTGGTCAGTGTTCAAGCTCTGGTCTCCCAAAACAGTCTAGTATGCAACCACACACCTAATCGGAAGGTACTGACTGGTTTGGATACATACATTTATTTAATTTGTATTGGTGACCTGGTGGTCTAGGGGTAAGGTGTCAGACTTCTATGCTGGCGGCCGGGGTTCGATCCTCGGTCCCGGCAAAGATTTATCTGCTTACCAAACCCTTCCTTCACCTCTGGCAAGACATCTTGTGAATGTGAGGAATGCCAGGCCTCCACCGTGGTTCGGATTCCACGTTAAACTGTAGGTCCTTCATTTCATCTCACAATCACCCTACCATTCATTACACATTAGCGTAAGTGCGTATAACCCCAACGGGTAGTAAGACGCGGTGCTAATAATAATAATAATCATGTGTATTCGAAACATGTATGTCACTTTTCATCTTATGACTATTTACTTAGTTTCGTTTGTGTTTATAACTGTATTAAGGAGTAAATATAAATTTAAAGTAGAGAAAGATTTGAATTTAGAATGAATATGTTAAATCTTGTTTTGCAATGAAGCACCACATCATGTAGTCAGATACATATTGTGATAAAAACAATTGAAACAGAGTGAGTAATCAACAAGTCATTCAGTGGACAAAATTATATTTATAAACAGATGAGGTGAAAAAACAATGAGATGTTAAAATATTAAATTCAACATCTCATTGTCTTTTCACCTCATCTCTTTGTAATCATAATTTTTTGTCCACTGAATGTCTTGTTGATTACTCACTTTGTTATATTTTACACCAATTGTGTTTATCAAAATATGTATTTGGCTACTTTTTTAATTAAATTCGGTGACCTGGCAGTCTAGGGGTAAGGTGTCAGACTTCTGTGCTGGCGGTCGGGGTTCAATCCTCGGTCCCGGCACAGATTTATCTGTTTACCAAACCCTTCCTTCACCTCTGACAAGACATCTTGTGAATGTGGGGAATGCCAGGCCTCCACCGTGGTTTGGATTCCACGTTAAACTGTAGGTCCTCCATTTCATCTCACAATCACCCTACCATTACACATTAGCGTAAGTGCATATAACCCGAACGGGTAGTAAGACGCGATGCTAATAATAATAATAATAATAATAATAATAATAATAATAATAATAATAATAATAATAATTTAATTTAATTTAATTTAATTTTTTAGTATTGTGTCTTACTACCCTTTCGGACTATACGCCTATGTACTATTTGCACTAATGGATTAGGGGTGAGGTCAAGTTGAATTTATAGGAATTGTACACACATTTGCATATAGAAAAAATGGAAATCCACCCTCAGTACACTCGACCAGGATTGAACAATGATCTCCCTGTTATAGGTAGTCTAGTCTATTGAAAGACTTGCGCCCTACATCATGCGCCAACCGAAGCGGGTTATTTGACTACTTAATGTGCTGCATCATTGCAAAACAACAAGTTTTAACCAACCTATCTTAAATTCAAATCTTTATTGACGTTACTTTTTTTACATAAAAAAAGTGTGTACTTAAAAGGAGCTCTATTTCATCATCATTGTCCTCTACATGATTCCAACCTGTGGCCAGTATTTCAGTTGACACATAACAAATTCACTATACTCAGTGCTATCCACTCTGAAAGTATAGTTTACCTTTTTCCGAGGGACCGAGGTTGAGCTCTGAACAAAGTACACTAAGTGTGGTTTTTATTTATATAGTCCTTAATTACCTCAAAGGGATAAGAGGTTTTCCTTATAGAGAGATATAATTTGTTCTTTTATAAGAATTCTGGTTAAATTCCTTAAGATTTACCCTTATTATCTCAACTTAGCTAAAAAGTTTTTTGTAGCCAATTTTGGCAATAAAGCTTTCAGCTAGGAAATAAAAAACTTTTAAATATGGGTGCTTCACTCATTGTCCATGCTTGTATTGGAAATAGTTGCTTGCTTCTCTAACAGTGTTTCACTAGAGCTACAATTACACTTTTAAGGTGGCTTATAATATTAAATTTTGATATGCAATTAAATTAATTATAAAAACTAGATAAAGAGCCTTTGAACTCTTTAAATATAGGGGTTCTTAACCTTCTTACAATAAACAAATCTACAATGGATTGCCCAATATGTACACATACCCCCGTTGCCAGCACCTCTAAGACTTAGCGATATGTTTATATCTTGGTATGTTATCATATTTATTTAGAAGATGAATTGCAAATCATACACAATCTGTAATGATAACAGTGATAGTTTAGTCTAACCTAACAACTTATTTGTTAAATTGTTCAAATATTGAGTCCCAAAATCCCATTATTTGGTTCTCATGCTTAGGGATGTGGTATCAAAATAAAAGTATTGATACTGTACTCATTGGAAGAAACATATTGATATCGTACTAGTTTCAAAACATTAGGTATTGGTATGAAAATGTTTTTCTTAATGTAATACCATAATAAAAAGTAGAACTTTTGCACTATAATGGTATATTCATATATATTAAAACACTGAAATTTATGGTGAAATCTTATTATTGTATAATTATGTTGGAAGGTATGATAGTAAATGATGGCTATTATGAAAGATTTTACCATACCAGCTTTTATTAAAAAAATATTTATTTTTCAATCTATTTTGGTGAAGCTCTGAATAAATAGTTTACAAAAAAAATCATTGAAAAACAAAATTAAAAAATCATCTAAAATTGCAGTCACTGAGAAATAATAGTTGATTCATTATTTCCCCCAAAAGCCTGTTTCTTGTATTAGTTAAAGTGGCTCCTGCTTTGGAAAACAAACACCTAGCAACCAAGCTGTTGTTTATTTTGATACCATTCCATTACCAGTGTGTGAGTACTTGTATCAGAAAAGTGAGTAATAAATTACTATTATCGAAAGGAAAATATCAATATTAGTAAAGTACCAATATTTTTTTCATGCCCTCGGTTAAGAACCCCTCCTTTAATACCTCAAATTCTTAAGGATATTTGAAATTCGAGAAAATGTCAATGGTGGTGGTGGTGGTGGTGGTGGTTAAGCCCAACATAGCTACAGTGAGAACTTAAAACTAGACTTTACTGTGGACTTCACTTAAGGTGGGGATGTAGGAAATGCCAGAAAAGGTCTCTGTTTTTTCATTCTTTGTATCAAAACATTTTTCTGGTCAAAATAAATCAAATATTGCTTACTTACAAACATAGAGTTAAGGCTAAATTTCTTCACATTGTGATCTCAACATCTCTTGAATACCTTTCAAAAGTGTCCTGGAATTCAATGACAACTTTTTCTCTTCATTTAAAAAGTTATAACCTATTTCCGCTATGCTCAATAACTATTGATATCACCATTGAAGAAAATTAAACTCTTATGTACCTTATACCTTCTTCCAAATATAATACAATTGCCTCATAAAGCAAAAAGAGATTTTCTTTAAGAATTACTTAAGAATTAATATAGTAAAGTAAACCTCTTATGTTTACCATGTTTTGAAGATTCATATTTGTAGATTTGTAAAAAATGAGAATTCAATCCATCTCTATTAATAATAAAAAAAATTCTTTTCAACATGAATTAAATATTTCTAGATAACATGTGCATATGTGTTAAAAAAATAATTATTAAAAGCTAGATTGGCAAAATGTCACATTGTCGTAGCTCAAACTTTTCATTCATGTGTTTTTTTTTTATCAGGAACGATACATTTTATTGTTTTACTGCTTACATTATTATAGCTCAAACTTTTCATTCATGTGTTTTTTTTTATCAGGAACGATACATTTTATTGTTTTACTGCTTACATTATTATTCATTGTTTAAAAATTATTTTGTTCAACCTGGAATTATATGACTCTTTGCGGACATCCTACTTTGTATTTTATTTAATCTTGAATCAAACACATTGACTAATCATTTATCACAATCAAAATAATGCTATAATATTAAGCTATTTGTTTTTCTCAGATTCTACTAATCGTTTATCACAATCAAAATAATGCTATAATAAGCTATTTGTTTTTATCAGATTCTACTATACAAACCTTGATTCATTCATTCGTTGTTTTGTCTCACACGTTTCCACTCTATACCTTCAAAATAATCAACAGATTTTGACCTAACATTGATTATCATGAATATTCACATCCATCCCTTTATTTAAACATGATTTGTAATTGTCGGTTCATTTTATCATTTATAAACATGAACAATTTAGTAGGAACCTTGTTTGAGTTAGATTGAAATAAATAAAACTGTGGATTTAGTGATTAAAACTGATGAAAAATGTTGCATGTACTTAGTGGTTTCTTTTAAAACTACGATATATCATATTCTACATTGTAGTTTATTTTCTATGGTTTTTACTTAGTAAGTTTTGAAATGTAGAATTGTGCATCTATATATTGATGTTTCTGATCTAGTTTGCATCCATTTGTGTTCTAATACGACTTTTAATATTGCACTGTAAGTTTTGGTATTACAGTTTAATTTATGTGCCAATCCACATGTAAACTGTTGTTGAGTTATTTTAATATATGATTTCAGTATGACTTTTTACATTTCAAAAAAGACACCATGGCATTTTTATTGTAATTTGAACTTGGTCGAAAACCTTGGCAAAATGTGGTCCAAGGTGTTAAGACCTCAAACTTTGAGTAACCACCTTTTTGAAATTGATTTGAATCCCCTAAGATTATTAAGCTTACCTCACTCCATCAATGGCAAAGCAAATCTATATTTTTATTATAGGTGTGCAAAGTTTAAAAAAATATATAAATTGAATGTATTATTCAACTCAACTTTGTTCTAAAACAAACAATTCTCTGATGGCACCAAAAAAACTTAGCTGAAGGTAATCTAACATATTTTGAGTTTTATAGCATTTCAATTAGTTGCTTGGATTAGCATTTCAAAAGACAGCATAATACGCACCTGGAAAACCTTAGGAATTTGGTGGGACATAGATAAGTCCGTACAAGATTCCAGTGTAAATGATAAGTTTCATGAAATTTGCAAAGAGCGCCAACTTTTATTTATATACATACAAAAGGGGCTAATTTTTGGTATTTCAAAATGTATAAATGTATGAACTTTGAATAGAGTACTCCTTTTGTTTGGAATGCAGTGATTTGTTTGGTCAGTTACATCAGCTGACAGCCATTTATTGGTCAATTTCCCAAGACTAAAAAATTGTTTTATATTTATATTTCACTTTTATGTTTTGAAGCCAAATTCATTTTTTTAATCAGGATTATATGTAACATTCACTTTTTGGGCCAACTAACTATATCAGCACACCCCTTACAAATATAAAAAAAATAACATAAACAATTCAGTTCCTCGGCCAACAAGTCACCAAAGATAAATTTTCAACCTACTAGTAACCAAACCCAATACTCCTCTTTGTTTACATTGTAGGATGGGAGGGAGAGGTTTTAGAATATACACCTCCTCCTCATCGAGAAAGTGGGTAAACCACCCTCTACACGTTATTTTATCCTAAAAAATTTTAACTTTGGCCTTTCACTGGCAATACAGTTTATTTCAAGCCTTGTGCATTTACATTTGCTTGTTTGACCACCAGTATAGAATAGGTTTTTAAAGATATTATACTATTTTTAAGTTTGCATACATACATACATACATACATATATACATACATATATATATATACATCCATACATACATCCATACATACACACACATACATACACACTAGGGGTCTGCGAGCTTGGGTTCTTTCATTCGAGTCAAACTCAAGTCGAGTATTTTTAAAAGCTCCTGAGTTAGTCAAGTTCAAATATATTCATAATTTTAAAATGTTAAGAGAATATATTTGTTTATTTTAAATGGAAATAGGTATCAAATAGTACGTGATCCTAACTCTTTACGGGCTTAACGGCTAGTGGTAGTCTCTACTCTCCGCGTACTAAACAGCTAATGGT
>CABFOV010005847.1:11686-39295 GCA_902141375.1 Timema poppense
AAAAAAAAAAAAAAAAAAACCTTTGCGAGATTTTTTTTTAAATTTGATAGTTCTAGTAGCTATTCAGATTGCTCCTCGCCTGAACTTTTCTAGAAAATTAGATGCCTCTTTTTAAGTGGTCTTCCGCTAACAAAGTTTTGAAAATTTAATGCTTTCAGAGTGGTCCTTCCCTAGAAATTTGAATGGCTCTAGAAGTTATTTAGTGTGCTCCTTGACTGATTTTTCTGACAGATGTATTTGAAGAAGCCTTTTCCAGCAAAACTTTTAAAATTAATTGTGTCTAGATTTCTAGCTTGATTTAAGGCTATCTCTAAGAATTTAAAATATATCTAGTGAGAGAGGAAGGGGAGCAAGTTCTTTTCAGAGGGCGAACCCCCCCACCCCCACTACTGTAAATAACAGTTTAATGTTGATAAAAACTTGGTAATATGTTAAATATCTACTAAAAGAGCATTAATAAAATAATAACTTTGTAAATGTATACACACAATTTTTTTTAATTTTTATAATAAGGTAATTAACTTCATTTCTGCTCTAGAATCATTAGACAATACACAAATCTACTGTTATTAAGTTTAAATCCAGGCATCTATATGTATATTCCCTTCAGTAATTTATAGTGGAAAATAGAAAGAGCTGGTGAGACAAACTTGGGCTATTTTTAAACAGCAATATTTTTGTTGAGGTTATAAGTTTGACATGATAGATATAAAGCATCAAATAAACTTACTTTATAGAAGCATTTTGTTATACTGTAAACAAAAGTACACATACATAAGTTACACACTAATTTTAAAATTGACTTTAGGCCTACTCTACACTTATCAGGTGCTGTCGATATGGGTCATTTGCATTACACAGTAATTAAACTAAGAAATCAGAATGAAGGTGAATTTTAAATAAATGTTCTGTGGTTAAATTCAATGGATGAATTAACAATGCAATGTCTATAGTCCATACAAAATAAAATAACTAATTACAGTTTGCTGTTTTCTTGTATATTGGTGAATTTTTTAATACTAAGATGATCTCAGAAATATGCTTGTTCAAGCAAATTCATATATTTTGGTAAAAAAGAAAAGAAAAAAAGACTGCAATGAGTAATTGACAACTTTTTACTTGTTTCTCCCCTTTCAGGTAGCTTCATCAATATTGGGTGAAATCTATTTCTATGGCTTATCCTCAAACAAAGTCCAGCTGCCAACTTGACAAACATAGCTAAATAATAATTATTCAAGGCAGTGGGCTGTGTGTTGTGTCCTTACCACAGTGTGGTGGAGGCGACTCCTCAATAGTTTAGTTCTAAGCTCTGGCAGCACAGTGCTAGTTGTCAAGCACTAAATCAATTAATATAAACATCTAATCAAAGTGGATTCTAAACCACTACCTTTGTTCTTATCAACTATTCCCATTTTAAATTCCTTTTAATGGGAAATAGATTTCACATCTTGGGACAAAGGTTGTTTTTTTATTAGTATCTTCCTGTCTTTTAGTAAATCACAATTTATAATGAAATGTGTACAAGAGTTTTAATATTTGCATTATAATTATTTATGGAATCATGGAGCTCTGCCAAAGTTACATTTTATTATTAGTAGCGTTACAATAAACACAAGACTATTTAAAACATGATCTAAGAGGTTAGGATGAAGAGGGTATCATTATAAATGCACATACAATAGTGTGCTGGGATGATGGGAAAACTATTAAGAAAATAAGTTCGAAAAATAACCCTTGGTGCAAAAAGTTGGGATTCGAACTTTTACCTTTCTATCGATAGGGGTCAAGCGCAATTAAAATCTATGCAATAGATCGCTCTTCTACTGTTGCAGAGAAGGACACACTTTAAAATACAAATTTATTTACACTTTACCGAGAAGTTGAACTACTTCCATATAATGTACGAAAGTCACTCAAACTGCCAAGGTATTTGTTAATTAATTATAATTCAATCTAAAAGGAAACTAAGAGGGACATTATCAACTAACTTGATTTGTAACAGGTTTGATTGTCGCAGAAGTAACCACTTTCTTGATCTGTTCACTGTTGAAATTAGAGATACCGATACTCTTGGCAAGACCCAGTTTCACACATTCTTCCATCCCTTTCCACGTTTCTGTCACGTCCACATCTATAACATCTGCTTTACCATCCTTCGTAGGGAACAGTCCATCATTGTCCTGTAATAAATGGTAATGTGAACTATTGCTTGCCATGTGTTTTACCCTTACAAATTAATCAAAATCTGGCTCGGATACTGATCGCCAGTAGAGTGATGTGTAGTATATATCTATAAAAATATTGGTAGAATTTTTCTATTGAGTGTTATTTTGTTTTGTGCTATTTCTGGCAAATTTCGCGAAATGTGACAATTCTATTACTGTTAAAATTATTGCCAAACAAAGTGTCTGTCTACACATTATTTTTAATTTGTTCTTCTACTTCTCTACAGATAACATCAGAATGAGTATTGGGAATGAACAAACAAACTTAGACAAACATTTTGTCAGTACTCGTGATAGTAACACACATCCAATCCACAGATAATCTACATACACCCTTGTAATTATATTTTAAATGTAAATATAAAAAATGTATATTCAGGATATTACTTCACAACCTCTCTAAAATCTTGTCACTACTCTCACAACTGTGTTGTGTGAACCAGGTAGATTGGTGCTACATGGCCAACATGAAGCCATTCGTACAGATGTTTTTGACTTAACTTGAAAGTGCATGGCTTATACCTATACCAATGGGCAAGCCTAGGAGCCACTGTGGCTTCCATGGGGTAAGCCACATCCAGACCCAAAGAACAATCCAACAACACCGCACTAACCCCACCCCCTCTCCACTGCATATCTAACACATTCTCTACCATGTCTTGTGTCATTGAACAAGTAATTGTTTCCAACATGGACGCCAGAGGCCACCTCTTCCTGCACATTACAAATTAAGAAAAATTATATCTGATGCGGTTCAATTCAAAATTATGAAGCACAACAAAAATAAAGTAAGTTTCCAAACATCTTTAACCTATATTCGTTACTAATTATATAACCACTAACTAGTTTTGCAATTTATAGTATGGTTGTATCTTCTTTTTTAGTCCCTTCTCCTTATTTTATATATTACTTTTCTTCTACGATGACATATTTCGGTAATTTTTCACCATCTTCAAGTCAGAGGAAAACCAATGTTATTTCAAATTATTGTATAAAAATATGCTGTAAAATTGTGAATTAAAAAAATTAAATATTAGAAATATCTATAGTATAATATAGTGCTGTATAGTAGTTTGATACTGTTTATTCCCATTAGTGTTTTTCAATCACTTTAAAAAGTATGATTTTAAACAATGAATCATATTTAATAAATATATTTTCTAGTAATATATAAGTTGTAATGACAACTGAAGCCTGAAATTAAGTTTCCATTGAACTTCATCTTCTGTTAAACTCAAATACATGTGTAGCTGCTTGTTTTTGCACACACTGTTACAAATCAGTTGTGCCTATATTCAGTGTAAGATCATGTACCCGGGTAGCACTGGGCTATAGCTTATACAGTGTTAGTCGATTGTTCACAGCCGATTAACAATCCATGTACTTAAAATTACTTTATTTAGTTCATACTTTTAACATGCAAGTACTCAAATACAAAACATTAAATGCCACAAATATTAAATGTATAAAAACCTTTAAGGTAGGGAATATATTGATTGCATCACTCAAATGCTTAGCTTGAAAGTAAAATAAAAATATTTATTCAAGACACTAATACTTACGCTGAAAGCGAAGGGCCAGTGAATGAGGTAAAGGTCCAAGTAGTCCAAGCCAAGGTCTGCAAGCGTGTTCTTACAAGCTGGGACAACTGCATCTTGCTTGTGCTTAGTATTCCAAAGCTGTAAAAATACAGCAACGTTACATAAATGGACATAAAAGGTGTTAATTTGAAAACATTCTATCAACATATCTCGAAAACATATATATCCCCCCCCCCTGCCCTTCAATCAAATCATGGCTAGTTATTGTGTCCCAAATTGTTCAAGTTTCTTCTATTTGTCCTTCACTAGGAATTAGGTTATGAGACTTTATTTTTATCAATTTTAATTTGAATCTTCTCAAGCTCTTTATTCTTTTCTCCCAAGTCTTTTGGCACCTTTTCCAGCCCTTAAAGAATTCCTTGCGCTACATGTACTTTGGCCATGTTATTGTTTAGTGGTAGTTTTAATGTTTAGCTGCTTCTGATAAAAATTCTTCTTCGCAGCTTTCTTTCTCTTTTTATTTTGAAAATACTCTTCCATTTCCTGAATCCCAGTTCTCTCTTCAAGTTTCTTCTTTGCTTGTTCTCTGGCCAGTTTCTCTTCCTGTTTTTACTGTCCTCTTTTACAGCTAATTCTTTCTTTTTCTTTTCCAAGTGTACCTTATAATTATGACAAACATCTTGCTTGTTTGAGGAGCTCGATGGTTATGGGTACCAGCTTTGGTTCGTTCCCGTATTACTTCATATATGACAAGATGGTCAAGTTGGCATCTACTGTTCTTGAAACCATTGTAGCACTCTCTTCTGCCAGCAAACAGTCAGATAAAGAAAACACTCAATCAACATCTCCACTGCCGTGACATGATGTAAAAACAAGCATGCTTTGACTACTTTAGCTATAATTGGCACTTTTTGAAAAAACTGTCACCAGTAGTGGTCGATGCATTTATATTCTCTAAGTGTTGAGATTTTTTTATACTTTTAACAATTTCCATTCTTCAAGCAGTATCCCAGAATCAACATTGATCGATAAAAGGTTTCCCAAATTGGTGATGTACATGCTGTCACTTGACTTAATATTGTCAGGATGAAGGCATGTATGAGAATAACAGGAGTTGTGTTAAGACGAAGAGTGGAAGGATATAGTGGCTCCAAATAAAACATGAAGTGGGGAGGGGGGTGAAGGTCTGTTTTTCTAGAGGGGGCAAATTTATTCAAGGGGCAATATCTCCCACCCCCGCAAATCCCACTCCGCAGAATCTGCCAGCACTGGGTTTGCCTAATTACTTTCTCATACTAAGAGAAAGTATTGTGACCATGAAAAAATTTGTATCTATTATATTATGATAAATTTATACGTTTTATGTGAGCCTGAGCCCGAGCCCAAACCCAAAAAAGTGGATTTTACAATTCTGTTTGTCCCCAATTGTGTCTTTCTGTCTCTGGCCACAGATTTAAAACAGTTTTATGGGTTTTGTTCAAACTTTATATTTGAATTTTATAGGGGAACTATACCAAATAATTTTTTTTTAACCCTAGACCTTCAATTAAGGGTAGTTTACTGTTGAGTGATTTTTTAATTCCAAATTTTTCAAAAATAGTGCTAAAAGTATTAAATGCATATTTAGGATTTGTTTGACATGACAAATAGTGCTGTATAATTGGTTTTTGGGTAAAAATTCGATGAAAAGTAGTTTAGTGAGGGGACATTTATTTAAAAATTCGAAATACTTTGAAAATAGCTCTAAGGATTTTTCTTTAATTGTATATTTGGGGAGTATTTGACAAGAACATGACAAACCTGTATATTTTCAAACTTGGGGTGGGGGGAGGAGGTGCTATTTAAGTTTCTAAATGTTAAACATATCAAGAGCATTTAATGGGTGACCTGGTGGTAAGGTGTCAGACTTCTGTGCGGGGGGTACGGGGTTCAATCCCCAGTCCCGGCACAGATTTATCTGATTGCCAAACCCTTCCTTCACCTCTGACAAGACGTGTATTAATCACAACTTGTGAATGTGTGGAATGCCAGGCCTTCACCATGGTTCGGATCCCACGTTAAACTGTAGGTCCTCCATTTCATCTCCCAATCAACCTACCATTACACATTAGCATAAGTGTGTACAACCCGAACGGGTAGTAAGGCGCGGTGCTAATAATGATAATACAAATTAACCTAGGTGCGTTAACCCCAATGGGTAGTAAGACGTGGTGATAATAATAATAATAATAATAATAAATTTAATCTATTTCCTTGATTAACATAAAAATATTCTTTAGATTGCATAACATTAATTTTTTTCTTTGCCTATGGCAGATGAGGGCCTGTACCCTCCAAACACCCTCCCCCACAAGATGTTGAGCTGACAGCAGCAGCTTTAATCTATATTGTTGCCTAGCTTATTGACTTTGAATTATTACTGGCCTCAAGTGTCTACTACCTGGTATTTGGCAAAAGGTAGGTTTGTGCCAAATCTCAAAGTCTACCAATATTAACCTTGCTGGTGATGAACAGGTCCTCTCTCTTGACTATTCCTTCTGCGATCTTGTTGCGAATTCCAGCTCCCACCTCCTTCTCGTTGCCATAAACGTGGGCACCATCAATGTGGCGATATCCTGCATCAATGGCATCTTCAACTGCTTTCTTCACTACACCAGGCTCAGACTGAAACAATGTAAGAATATGAAAGCGTGCATGCATATTTAATAGAACATACGCTGGATAACTAAACAACTCATCTCACAATCACCCTACCATTACATGTTAGCGTAAGTGCATATAACCCGAACGGGCAGTAAGACACGGTGCTAATAATAATAATTATTATTATAAGGCCCATATCTTAAAACTACTTACTTCAAGGCATAAAGAAGAACACAAAAGTTCCAAAAGCATGCTACTTATTCCTATCTAGAGCTAGTTCTATCCAGTCACCCTTATTACACCCTATCCCTACCATGAGTTAGTTCTATCCAGGATGTGGAAAGCAGTAAGAGAAATGCTAAAGCTTTTGCACTCATTTTTGGGTACTCACTTTCAATATTAAACCAAAACTGTGTGAGCTCACATGTTTCAAAATTGTGTTCCACTGTGCAATTTGAGGACAGGTCTATTAGTTGTTCTTGTTCACTAATTGGCAGCCTCTTTCTTGCTAACACAGAAAAAGGATTTCGCACCCACTCACTTTGATTGACATCAACAGATTCCTTAAAATATCTTTTGAGACCTAATTTAAGCAATTTAAGGTGCTCGGTGATTAAAAAAAAGTGTTCTTCAATAAAATTGTTCAGCCATGGGAGTATGTCAAGAAAACATTCAACTTTATCCAGCCATAGATCCAGTTTCCCGATAAAAGCGCTCACCATCTCACTTGCAAGAGAAAATGTTCAATCCATACTTAGGTGTTGGCATGTTTAAAATAGGCCAATTAAGTATTTCAAATATATCAGCAATATATGCTAGTTTACACAAGAAACTGTTCTCATTGATATTTTTATTCCCGGGATTGTCACTGTCTTTGAGGTAAAGACTAATTTCATCCTTCAGTTCAAACATCCTTGCAAGCACTTTCCTGCCTGACAACTAGTGCGACACAGAGCAGTATTTGTCCAGAATATTCTTTTTATTTTTTATTTAAAAAAAAATCAGTTTTGCTGCATGCTGGCTGTGTTTTGATCCAGGTGTCATGTCAGCCTGTTTGGTTTCATACTCTCTGAATATAAAATAGACAAACGCAGCAAGCACAAAGGTCTAAGCGAACAAGAGATAACAGAAGAGAATGACGAGCTAGGTGGATATTCTGCAGTTGAACAAAGCGAGAGCTCTCAGTGCTACTCACCCAAATATGAGGCTACTGCAGTTAACCGTTTCAGTGAACATGGAGTCTGATTAAGATAACCAGAATATTCTGTTTCTATTTGGATTTTGAACTTTATTATAATCACCAAAACCTCATAAGAAAGTAAACACAGTAAAAGGTTTTAGTCTTCACAAAAGGTGCGACCCCTTCGGAGGAACGCCACAACCCCCAGGATGAAAATAACTGGGTTAAATTAAAATGACAGTTCTGTACCACTTCTCCCCCGTGAGTATAACAGTGATGCTCCTTACCCTGGAGGAGAATAACTTTCCCCTTAAGGTTAAGATTAATCCTCTCCACTGGAACTGGCTCACTTTCTCCTAACCCTGTTACCGCCTGCCACTACCAACCACCACCGGAAATTTACTATTTTATTTCTTTGATTAATTTTAACTAACTTATTTTTTATCAACAATAACTAATTTAATTTAAAATTTAATTTTTACTTTGATTGACAACTGAATCTTAAGAGGTGGAGAGTTGGATCCCTTTCTTTCATAAAAAATAGCATTGACCCTTCACACTAAGAGTAAGAAACGAACCAGGAACAATTATTTTTGGGAGAACTTAGTGTTTAAATATATTTCATGAAAAAAAACTAGCCAGGCTATCATCAGTGTCGTGTTATGGAGTGTTTCCAGACTAAGCAGTGAGTAGAAGAGAACATACGCTTTTGGCTCACTTGTTTGAGGCATGCATGGGTGTTCGTGTTGGCTTGTGCAGGTAGCGAGAGGTTTTAAACAGGTCTGGCCAGGTTGAAATTTAAAGATGTCTGCCCAAATCAAAGATACACTGTTATACCATACAGCTAAAGATGGTGAGTCCCCTCACCCTCCTAGCCCGAGCCAATGAGCGGCTAGCCCCCTCCTACCCCTTGCATTCAATGAGCGTCTAACAAACCTTACATATACTGAGTGTCTAGCTCCAGCGCCATGACACACCTACACCTCCCTTTCCCTACCAGGTTAGACCCCCACTTACCACCCCTAATTTAAGATAATTGTTGGTTTTTTATGATCTCTTTCTACAGATATAAACATGTCCAGGCATATCTATTATCCCCAAGACATTATCCTGTCAACCACGAAGGAATGTTGACCATCCTGAACCCAATGTGATAGATCGTCACAAATGTGTCAGCTTTAAAGGACTCGCTTCAATCCTTGGAAAGTACAAAAACGTATAAACATGTATAGCTTTGCATTTAGCAGTTTAGAAAAATGTTTCCCAGGAGGCACTGCGAGGTAGCGAGTAGCGTCGCCTCCTACCTAAAACAAATGTTGACTATACATTTAATTTTATAAAGCCGTGCTGTTTCACCCAAACCAATCAGGATTAGATATTAACAAGCACTCGAGCTTTGTACATATATTAAAATGTTTACAACATTTAATACAGAAACTTCAGATTTAAAATACACATAGTATATCAAGTGTGAAAGTTTTTTTTACGTCTCCATCGGTGAATGCATTTGTTTTATTTTGTAGTAACCATATGCAAGCGTATCACAACCACAATCTAAGATATCACGTTTGCCATCTCCAGGTGAACGTGCAAGTTTGTTCAACTAGACACTGTACATCAGATGTTTCTCGCTTCTTATAGATAGATTGGTACAGTGTAAGATCCTCTTCTTTAAACATTTTTTAACGATGGGAATGTTCGATTTTCTATTTTAAAGCTATTTTAGACACGCCTTTACCCCCACCTTTTTCTCCTCGAGACTCCTTTTGAATACATAAACCTTCGGTCTAAGTCACACAAACTCTCAAATACATCCTTCCTTTTTCTCGGAGTATTTTTACAATACGTACTGTGTGAGAAATGTTTTAATGGATAGTCTGATGTATCGAATCGGTCTATATTATCAAACATATCCGCATATACATTTTATGTTTTCAGGTCATAGTCATAAATCTGTGTTTGTAAATAGGAGCTTTGCATTTTGTACATATTTATTTTTAACATAATTATAGTGAAATTGTATATACTAATCTTGATATAACTAAAATAGTAAGGACTGTATATATTGGCTTATTAAAAAGCAAGTTTATTTTCCTAATCTGCACCCCAACTAAATCTTCCGATGAGAGTGTAAAAGCAATAAATATTGGGAAAGCATCAAGTCTTCTCAACCTTCCCTCATTGTTTGACAGTTAAACATCCACATGATGATGTCTTTGATTCTCCAGTGACTTATCGAATAAGGCATTGTTTGAGAGTTTAAAAAGTACATTTCAAACCCGTTTGCTGCATTCTTTCGTTAGCTGGTATTAAAATCATTATGACTTAAATAAAGCGCTTTGCTTGAACGTAAGGCACAGTGATGCACTTTTTGAAGCTTTATAACCATATATATTAGTTTTAAATTACAGTAATGCCTCACGTAGTTTGGTTTACTGTTTAGGTTGGGCACCGACTTTTCTCTTTTACCACCGATCGGAGAGTTCAGCTTGGATTGTAGATACTAAGAATGTTGATGACATTTCTGGCGTATTTCTGGCTTTTTCAGGAGCAAGTGGATAGTCATTGTGCTTGTCATGAATTTCTTCCGGGTAGCCTTCTAAAGTATAGCCATCATCAGAAACTAAATTAGATTGAGCTTTTCTATCTTTGCCGGGTTTAACCACCTAAAATCATACTGTGGGAGGAACTCAGACTTCGGAGTCTATACAAATTATTACAATCCCAGTTTGTAATGTACTTAGCCTAATTTTCAGTGTTGAAATTATTAATACCAGGGTTGTCGGCCTCATAGTGTCTATTTGAAATAATAGACACCCCACAACGTATCCTTTTTCAATGTACAAAATTAATCTAGTTCAATGTTTAGTAGTAGCTCCAATTCAACCTTGGCCATCTTTAAAAATGCCGCCCTTGTACCAAAATGTAGACAGTCTAGTTTATAATACTCAACACATAAAGAGTGAATATATTCAAAGTAGAACACTACTTAGAACCTATAACTTCTGATACTCTTCACTTAAAAATTCACCCCCTCAATCCACACACACACAAGAATATCTTTGAGCGAGAGCAAAAGGCCTAGTAATTTTATAAGGAAAGGCATTTTCACGTCCTTTCTCGAGTTCTTTTACACGCTACAATCAACATAGGACTGACAACTTTATTTCCCCTCTGAAGGAAGTCGTGCTCTGGATGTTTTATCGCTCAAGGGTTTGAGCTCACTAACATTGGGTCATGAGACTAGGAAGCCCACCGAGGTCAACTTATGGTGTTGATTGGAAGAAATCAATTTTTAAATTTTTCTGGCACGAATGAAAAGCTACATATGTTTTTTTAAAGTTTGATTTTTAACTATAATTTTACTTGCAATCCATTTGTTTTATTAGATATTATTTCCATACAATATGTGATTATTTTTTCTACAAGCAATGTGTGTTATTCTTTTTTTCCCTGAATTTGTAGGATTCGATGTTTTCTACCTTTTCTTGAGCTATTGTAATGTGATTTTACTCCCACTGTAAAAAAACGAGGTGACAGCTTATAAGACTATAGAGAAAATAAGTACAGAGAACAATCTCACTCTATAGAGCATACACTTTGATATCCAAGTAAAATAAATGGTATGGTGCACCACTCAAACGTTCTTCCACTTTTATCTTAAGATAGACGTTTACTCAAAACTAATAAAATTTGTGAAAAAAATTAAAAATCTAAACATTGTTGTAGAAACACGACACCAAAGATCATAAATTAAATAATATACACATACTTACAGACCTTAGGAACTAGGAACACTGTTACAGAGCTACAACTTTACAATATTAAGTTATTTTGTAACTCAAATAGTTGTGGAGAAACGATCAAAGTTGGAAAATTTCACTTATGTAAATTACCCTCAAAGTCACTTTCACGAAAAAATGGGAGTTGCCATATTATTTATATTAATAAAGTGTCTAGATAAAATTTAATCAAAATCGGGAGCAAATTTAGAGAAATTAGATTTTTTTTCTTTTTGCCATTTAGTAAACTACCCTTAAATTTAGAGTTGGATATCTAATTTAAGAAACCCATTAGGGGGTGGAGTGGGGCCTTATGAAAAGCCCAGATATCAAGTATTAAACCATTGTGTAAAATAGTACCCTCAGTTCTAGCCAGCGGTACAAACAGATGGCGGTATGAAAACCACTTATTTTGGTTTCAGGGTTTCATAACACATCAAAATTTTATTAGTTTTTTTTTTTTGGCAATCACAATAGTTTCTCTCGGAGGTGTCGAGAGAAAGTAAGAAGTCGAGGTGTACGCCATTAGGAACATAGTATATTCTTAATAACTTACATGTCCATTTTTGTTATTGTAGAAGTGAAATAATCAAAGAGTATCCTATATTCTTACTACCGTGCACGTCTATTCTTTTATTGCAGAAGTGAAATAATCCATCTAATGAAGTATATATACATAATAATAATTAATATCCCATCAAAGTGCCATTGAAGGAACCCTTTTGTATTTTAAACTTGAAATTGTGTTTGCATAATTTGAACTCATCTTTAAAAAGTGTGCGATATTAGGCACAGTTCGCTTAATTAGTTTAGGTCTAAACATTGGTGACACATTAGAACACCAGTGTGAAATAAACAATTACGTGACATTCCGAGTTGTACCTTATTATTAACCACTGGCAAGAGCACGTACTAATCACGGTTTGCTACCATTCTATGCTCTTTATCAGAGTACTTAGTGCTGATTCGCATGGTTAAATTCCTATGAGCCCTGTCATTACCGATACATTGTGGGTTGAATGGGATGCACAACTCTTGCGGGTGTAAATACATTATAGAAAACAAGAGAGTAGGATAGATCTTAGAATATAGTTACTAAGTATGTTAAATCCCCTAGCAAGCACAAACATAAAAAACGCCCTACATATTTATTACTTCTATTGTGATAATGATCGTTAAGTTTTACACTTTTTTCTGTATTAAAATTACAAATTTGATTATCAAAATTGTATTTTTTCTTACAAGTCCTCTCTTTAATACTATAATTAGTTAAGATAATTTAATATAAGCCACCAATCTTATCCTTTAAATTATTATGAATTGAAATCCCTATTTTAAATACTATATTTACACTTGAGGCAGCCTGAAAACTAATTCCCCTTCCACCATCCTCCTCCTCATCCTCCTGGAATCACCCTTACATCACTGTTCACAATTGACTCCCTGTTTCAATGACACCCATTTAACAAATATTGGTTTTATAAAAATATATTTCAAACAAACAAACATACATTTTTAATAGGCCTACAAACTCGCTTTGGTGGCCGCATGGTTTAATACGCTACTCTCGCATAGATAAGACTAGACTGAAGATGGGAAAATCTAGGTTCGAATCTCAATCGAGTGCTTTGAGGGTAGTTTATTAAATTGGTTTTCCACTCTTCCTCCGCACAAATGCAGGCACACTTCCTATAAATATACCTTCCTCATCCCTCTAACCATTAGTGTAATTATTACATATGCATATATTCTGAACAGGTAGTAAGATGCAGTGCTAAAAAGATAGTCCAGCTCTGCTGTGTACAATAAGTTGTTTTGTAGCTCAAAGAGTCTCAAAGCTCTGGTTAAAATTGAATATATCTGTCTATGTAAAGTACCCTCTTAAGTCATTTCTCAGGAAATACGAGTCACATTACTTTGTTAGTACAGTAGAACTTTATTAATCCGGACTAATTGGGGCTTGGAGTTGTCCGGATTACAAATAATAACCTATAAAATAAGGCTAGGTACGATTAAAACAGCCTATACAAAAACAAACCAAATGTATTTTACATTTTAAGTATTATTTATGATTAGCACCGTGTCTTACTACCCGTTCGGGCTATACGCACTTACGCTAATGTGTAATGGTAGGGTGATTGTGAGATGAAATGGAGGACCTACAGTTTAACGTGGGATCCGAACCACGGTGGAGTCCTGGCATTCCCCACATTCACAAGATGTCTTGTCAGAGGTGAAAGAAGGGTTTGGTAATCAGATAAATATATGCCGGGACTGAGGATTGAATACCGGACCCCCGACACAGAAGTCCGACACCTTACCCCTAGACCGCCAGGTCACCGGGAACCCTATGAAAGCCCTAGACAGCAAGTGTTAGCCTGCATTAGTCAGAGATAGACACACATGATGAGGCTGATAGGGGCCAGTCAGACTAGGCAGGTGGAATCAATGACCCCCTAAACCGGGATTCTCTTCCAGTTTTTTTAACAATTACAATAATTAAGAACAAGATTTTTTTTATTCACACCATTATTACATAAAACAAACACTAAAAAATTACAATTTCAACCCTTTCCTGTTTTTTCTTTTTTTGTGGCTAGTGGGGGGGCCATGGCACACCTATGGACACACAGACGTGTTCAGTGGGCCATGAAAGGTTGACATACATCAAAATCTTGAAATCAGTTTGTTTGACATATTAATTTCGCTATACTTAAATTAAACATTTTTTGACTCCAGGTTTAAAATTTTATAATTTTATTCTTAAATAATTAATATCCTCATTTGTATATTTGGACCAATAAAAAGATTGGGTCACCAAGGGTAAATACTTTGTTTAAAAATTTCGACTTCCGGTTAAAATTTGACATTTCATTAGAGTTTGCACATCTTGTGGTTATCGCATTGCTATTAAATTCCTCATTTATATGTTTTGACCAATAAAAAATGTAAATATTGACTATTAAGTCGAAAATGATCATTGCTGTACAAATATTTCCCCTTAAGATCTTAAAGGAAAAAGAACATCAACTTTTTGAGAGACTTGCTTATCTACTTACTCTATGGAATTAGAGAATTATTGTGTTAAAACATAAGTAATATCTATGTACAACTAAAGCTCACAAATATGTATTAATACGTTAGCCAATATCTCAGAAACTATTGAATTTATAAAGATATATTTTGGATATAACTTTTTTTATTTTTAATAGTACTACAATCTTGCAATGATAAGTTATTTATTATCTCAAATAGTTGGGGAGATAGGGATGCTTCTGTAAAGTACCCTAAAAGTTATTTTCATGGGAAAATGAAAATGGCCATTTTGTTTATAATCTTATTCAACACTTCAATACAAATTTTAATCAAAATCGTTAGAGCCGATTTTGAGAATAACATTTCCTCTTTTCGCCCTTTGGTAAAATACTCTAATTTTAGGGTTAGACAGACACATAGCGTTGCAATAATCACTTTTTAGGGAACAAAGGGTCATAAAAATTAGACATCCACCAACATCTCAACTTAGATTTTTTTTGATGGTCGCAATACTTTACCTTTAGTGTTCAAAAAGTTAAAAAAAAAAATATGGTAAATATATTTGTGTAAAACTTGAAAATGATGGTCTTATAAAAATATATTTCAAATAAAAGGTTTTTTTTATTATAAATAGACCTACATATTTGCTACGATAAGTAATTTTGTATTTCAAAGAATTACATAGATCAGAATTTACGCATCACAGGAACTAGACTTTATTGGGGAGTTGACACCTTAAGACAGTTTGACCACAGATGTTGGCAAGTATCTAAAGGGCTTAGGCCTACATTTAAAGAACATTTAAGGTTAAACTGTTTGATAAGAGGGAAGCTAATAAGCTTGGCGTTTGGTAGAAATTGTTTCTTATGTCACCATTTATCTGTTTCAATATTTGTAGTAACCTTGTCCTTTGAACATCTTACGTAAATTGATCAAACACAACCATAGCCATGCCAATAAAAAATAGATAATAAACTTTCAAGCTCCAAGGAGATAGTTGTTAAAGTTTGTGTATTTCATCATTAAAATTATCAGATAGAGAGATAACATTGAACAAACAAGACAAAGAAACTTGTGGTATCAGAGAAAACGCATTAACTAGAGATAAACAATTTACTAGCTACATGACCTGAATAAAAACTGCCCACATTCACATCTCTTTAATATCTAACAGCCTAACTTTTATGAAAAATGTACACTTTCAAAAATATGCTTTTAGGCTTTCAAAAGATAATGAAAAATTAATAGATTCTTGCAAAACCAGTATTGTTTTTTTTATCACTTGCTACTTGTTCAGGTTACACATATGTAGGGATACTAATTATGCTAATGAGTTAGGGATAAGGAAGGTTCAATCTAGAAGAAATGTACCAATAGTTTTGTGGAGGAAGAGTGGAAAACCATGCAGGAAAAACCACGCTCAATACAACTGACCCGGATTAAAACTCGGATATCTGTCATCGGCAGTCGAGTATATTGCAAAGAGTGATGACTTAGACCATGTGGCCACCAAAGCAGGTTATAAATGGTATTTTGACTATATTAGTAATCCTGCCGCATTAGCTGTGGATTTGATAAAAAAGAGTTATTGTAAATAAAGTGTGTTAGAAAGAGAGGAAAACAATGCAGATTAATGTCAAGGGAGAACACAGCAACACTCACAATAGTAGCAGGTAAATAACGACAGTAAACAATTATCATTTTATTAATGCGATGAGATAGCCAGAATTTTGAGAATCGCTTATAAATTACTTTAGGGGAAGAAAACTTATATACAATGACTTTAAAAAAGTTTGTTAGTATGATCATTACCCATTTACAAGCTTGTATCATTTTGCAAGCGTTGGTTAACCTGCTGTATCTAAATCCAGGCGGCAGTGGAGGGCGAAGCTAATCAATGTGGCCTTGAGTCAAGGAAACATTAATACCATGTGCATTGGGATAAGAAGGGCTAATGTCCAATTATGAAAATTTGCGTAGCTAAATATAAAAATCTTAATATGTTATGTAACTAATACCCTCACAAAGTCTTTACTGTTGTCTGAATAAATATAGTTGGTCCCTACTTACTTCAATGAGAGTATTACTCTAGTGATACATTATTTTCAAAGAAAAAAACCACATGCTTCTCCATACACAAAGTTTTATATTTGCCCTTATTTACCTGAGGTTACTACTACATCTAAAAACCTGCACTCTTATTCTACATTCTTTCACGGGTTCTCTCATTCTTGAACATTACACTTTGTAATAATAAGTGTGAACATGCTTATTTTATTAGCTTGTTAAATATGATTAAAATAATTAAGTCTACCTACTACACAACTTTTATTGTCTAATTAAGTGGCCTAGCAGTCTAGGGGTAAGGTGTCAGACTTATATGCTGGGGGTCCGGGGTTCAATCCTTGGTCCCGGCACAGATTTATCTGATTGCCAAACCCTTCCTTCACCTCTGACAAGACGTGTATTGATCACAACTTGTGAATCTGTAGAATGCCAGGCCTCCACCGTGGTTCGGATTCCACGTTAAACTGTAGGTCCTCCATTCCATCTCACAATCACCCTACCATTACACATTAGCGTAAGTGTGTATAATCTGAACGGGTAGTAAGACGCAGTGCTAATAATAATAATAATAATTTCAATTTCCTTTATTCTACTTCTGGCCAACAGTCGTAGGACCCATCACAGGCCAGCACTGAAAGTACACAAATACCATACAAATACATATAATCACGTGAGAAAATAAGATAAACAAAAATGTCTAAATAATATTATATGATTAATAGTTACAAAAAAAGTAATTAATAATGATGATAGTAATAATAAAAATATCGACTAATTTTAATGTATTAATTTACTGATAATATAGTAAACTATACCTTAAAAGTATATATTGACGTGGGAATAAAGAACTAAAGAGGACTACAAGTGTGGTCATCACTGTGGAAGTGTCAGCCAGTCAATCGCTTACTAAGTGGTGAAAGGTGAAGGTGTGTTAAGGGGTTCTTAAACACCTCCCAGCAAAAGAATCGCTAAATAAAAAAAATCTGTTTCAAGCGGGATTCGGTGCTTAAAAATACCTTGCCAACTGCTGGGTTACTTGACAGTTGACAGGCTACCAAAAGTAATACAGCTCCTAAAATAAATTTCTTTTTACGACCTTGGATCCAGTTGTTAAGTGTGATACAAATTTCTAATGCTGCAGATATTAAATATGGAAAACACAGTCATAGTGGTTTCAATCCATATCATTTTTGCCCTTCCCATTGGTTCATTCCATAAGCTTCTATATTTGCCAATTTTTGTTCAATGAGGTCAAAACATAAACACAAATACAGAGAGCGCTAATGCATTTTTTTTTCTCTAACTATGACACGTAAGCAATATATTGACTACCGAGTGCTAATGTTCAACATCTATAAAACTAAATAAAAAAGATTGCTAGCAAAGCTATAAATACATGTTTTGTGTCTAGAATAATATTAATCTAAATATTAAAAAAAGTATTATTACTAGGCCTTTTATTAAAACTGTGCGAATTCATTATTATTTTCAGTTTGAAATCGAATCCGAATCTTGGCTGACTTGAATAAAATCTCATACTTCAAAAAATTGAATCGATTAAGAAACAAATCTTATGCTAGTTTATTTGATAAAATCGAATCCGTTGATTAAATCAAAAATAAAGGATTGAATATTTTATTTTAAAAATAGGTTCAAATCTGAATCAAACAATTTATTTCAGGCTTACTATGATCATATTTCAAATAGAATCCGTGTTGAATATTTCCCTATGTTAAGTTTCCGAGTGCCAATCCAATAATAAAATATTTCAAAATATGATAGCCATTATAGATACATTTAAGGTTTAATAACAAAAAATTTAAGCATATGCAATAAAACTAATCTCAAAAGGTGAAACATCAAATAAAGATCTCACAATTTCTTTTTCAATCAATGTGCAAAGGTTGATTAATTTTTAAAAAGGTTAGGCCTAACTACTTTAAAAAAACTATATTCACTGTCAAAGACAACTGTCACCCATGTGATTCCTTTACAACATGAAACTCAAGTTAATTTCTTTATTCACTCGACTACACAACTGGTTTCTGGTCTGATTGTATTTATTTGTAAGTAAGAATTATAAACTCAAATTTTAAGCTAAACTCATAAAATCTGAATCTAGGATCTATTTTGATTCAAGAGTTCATATCAAATTCATATCTTTCCAATACTAATAAATTTATTTTAAATTTTGGATTGGATCTGAAAAATATTCTGAATTTTGAATGGAATTTGAATCTTACTATGATTCGAGTTCGAACCGACTTACCTATTATTATTATTATTGAAAAACTATTTTTATACTCAATATTGACATCTAATCTATGTAAACTACTAAGGACGTTCGATAAATATGGAACCTACAAAAGGAGTTTTTTTTTATTACTAAACAGTGGCTCGCAATTTAATGTTTGTATGAAAAAAAATTGTTATAGTGATGACACTAATTTTTTATAGTTATATGTTTTTTGATCAAAGTTATCCTGAATGACATTTATTTGTAATAAGCTCTGTAATTAACTCACAAGTTAGTACAATGCACTTATCCAAGTCCTTTCTAAGGTATGTACTTGCACATAATATTGTAAAGGACACCTTGACACGGGTTCTATTCCCATGTTCAGGTGTAATTTTAAACCATGTTTAGATTATTAACGGTACATTATTGTCAAATTAAGTGTGTATAACCCGAATGGGTAGTAAGACGTGGTGGTAAATAATAATATTATTGTCAAATTAAATACAATTTTTAAAATGGAATAGGCTTTAGTGCTAAATTAAAATATTATTATTATTAGCACCGCGTCTTACTACCCGTTCGGGTTATACGCACTTACGCTAATGTGTAATGGTAGGGTGATTGTGAGATGAAATGAAGGACCTACAGTTTAACGTGGAATCCGAACCACGGTGGAGACCTGGCATTCCTCACATTCACAAGATGTCTTGTCAGAGGTGAAGGAAGGGTTTGGTAATCAGATAAATCTTTGCCGGGACCTGGGATTGAACCCCGGCCGCCAGCATAGAAGTCTGACACCTTACCCCTTAAATTAAAATAAATAAATGTATATTTGTACTATTAATTTCACGAGAGCATGTTTGCCTGATGAACTGTGGACTTTGTGTTAGTTACCACCTTAACTGAAATAATTATTGTGGTGAAATTAGGTTTCCCCCCTTACATAGCGATACAATGACTACTGGGAAAGTGGGTGTTCTATATTTTATATGAATGTTTGGGTGTGTTATGTTCTGGTTCAGAATATTCACCTTTAAAGTATAAGGTCCACCCATGTACATATATATATTTAAAATTAAAACTAAATAATCTGACCTAGAGGTATTAAATTTGTTGGGAGAAACCAATTTATTTTTAGTAGTCTATGTTCTATAGAAAGACCGAGGTATAGGGGGTTCATAATTATATGCTTACATTTATGAGACTACGGGTATGGGTGATGTGTCGCATATGCATGAGAGCATTGTGTATCATCCTGAATTAATGTATTTTTCCTCAACACTGACTTCACACACACTATATTTAGAGCATAAAGCATTGTTTCTCCATCTCTATCTATATCAGGGTGGTAGATTTTGATACATCCCTATATTTCATGCTATTTTGTATGAAATGTCCTTATGTCCATGTGTTTTGAGTTTAGGAAACACTCAGTAGATGACGTACTAAAAATAAAATTAATATTAACTAAATCAAGAATATTTTTCTAGTGCAATATTTATATGGACTAAAGTGTTAATTTTCCATATTTTCTTGCTGCACTGTATGGTGCCTTGGCACCCCATTGAGAACGTCTGGCTTAGACTATAGAGAAGTGATTCCCAAACTGTGGTACGTGTATCTCCAGAGTAACGCGACGTAATACTGAGTTTTATGAATGATAAAATATAATGTGAATACAACATACAGTACTCCAAAACTTAATTCACCACATTTAAAACAATCGCCCCCATATTTATGTCTGATAGGCAAATTAACGCAGATTTTGATGTAATGTGATGGCATTTATTAGACTTTCTTTTCATATATTAAGGTTTTGTTTAATTTACTGCCAGAACTTTGTTAGCATTTGGACCGACCGTTTATACTTTGCAAGACAACAAAGATATGTACATGTCTTTTATTTCATAAAGAGCTGGAAGGGATATGTTGGTTAGGAGCCATCCTTAAATCACGTTAGGCCCTTTTTTATGATTTTTGACCCCCTCGCCCCACGTAAGGTATCATATGATTTTCCATGACCTCCCCCCAATAAATATCCTTATGTAAATAAATTCTGACTCCCCACCCACTCCTAAGAAAACTTAGTGAAATACTGAACCTCCCTCCCCTAAATCCCTAATTAATTTTAAGGATGACCCCTTAGGCCATGGCCCCCAAAATGGATACACAACTGACCAAAGCTCATGAAATACTGGTATAAATTATTTTTTCAGGTTTCACAAACTAAGAGATAATAGCGCTCCGAATCGTGCCCCACGTTAATTCACATCTAGTTAGGATTTAGGACTAAGAGAACTCTACTCGAATGGGATTCAAACTGACCAACTAATCACATGTTATTGGTCAAAGTGATTTGGCGTGTTTGACACTGCCCGAGGCCTCTAATAGATCAATATGTCATTTTTCCAACCTAGTCTTTTGTCACTATTAAAAATCTCCACTTATTTTGTGCGTGGCCCTTTTTCATTAGGCAAAATAGTTAGCAAAACCAGGCAGTAATAGTTATGTTGAGATTTTTTTTAGGAAATGTACCCACATTTGTGTGGGAAAAGAGAAAGAAACAACTGAATAAGATCTGCCCAAAATACCTTCAACAGGGATTTGAACCTCTCCATCAATGACAAACCAGTCTAAAGCGCTTTTTTTTAGAACTTGTATGAAAAAGTCTTTCAGCACGTTTTATTACCCATCAGCTACTCAAAGATTTACACTAATGGGAAGGATAAGGAAGTTAAATGTCGTCGTACACTGGTAGGCATGTTTGCAATTTCAAAGAACTGTATTTTTTCACAAAACTATGATCTCACTCTTTCCCTTATTAAAGTATAAACATTCATACAGATAAAGAAAATATTGTAATCATGAACATTTTCAGCCTCTAGAATTCCCCCACCGGTTTTTGGCTTATTTCGGACGTGTCAGACAGAAGAGTCTTACTGCCTCGAGAGTCGAGAGCATGATTGTATCTCAACGTTTTTTCTCCCCATGACTAGTCCAACTTGTGTCGCCTGCGCATTTTAGTCAGGTGGGCACTACACTCCTTATCTCTATCAGTTCTAGGAATTTTTTCTTGCGGCCTTGACTGATACCGGTCAGCCAGCCTCCCAATTGTTTAAACAAACCAGTAATGCTGCCAGCCTGATGGCTGGAATTCCCTAGTTTGTATAAACGTTAGCAGTGCCATCTATTTTTAGAGCTGAAAGCTCAACACACCCCCAACGAGGTTAGACAAACCCTTAAGAACCCCCACAAACATACACAAAAATGTTTACTAGCAAATGGAACTTATCAAAGTAGGATTTATGAATTTATTATTATGATTATTAAACTATGAGAAGTGCTAAAAATGATATTACGAACAAGCTGAATCATGTGGAAAAGTATGAAAATAACATAGACTTAAGGTAATAACATTTTTGTTTGTTCTTGTACGAGTCTAGATAGGTTTTTCCACCAGAAGACTCCAAAATATCCTCGTATAGAATAGATTGTTTCAATATTGGTTTAAAATTCAAAATTATAGTTTTTACAATAATATTGTGTTTTTTTAAGTTTGTACAACCTGAAAAAAATGTCATATTTAGATATTAAAAAAGTTTGTTTAACCCATTTCTGCAGTGTTTTAAAATTGCCATGAATACAGTAATACATTTGTAATGTATTTGTTTTATAACCATTAAAAAGCAAAGATGTGGTTTAAAAGATAGGATAGTTTTGAAAAACAGACGTACCAGAAGAATGAGGGTGAGCGAAACAGAGCCAATTTGGCTACATTTCCTCTAAATTCTACTTTCCTTCTGTAGATATATTCAAATGTGTTTTCCTGATAGGGACCACGGAAAAAGTTGGGTCGAAAAGTAACTAGTTTTTTTTATCATCTTTTTCCAAACAGGTAGATTCCAGCATGTTTTTTTATGAAGAAACCTAAAAAAGTATGGAAAAGTAAGGCCAAATTTCTGTTCAAGGGGGTTGGCTATTTAGGAGGTTACTCCACTTTAACCATGTTTATAACTCTTTGAATCAAGGCCACAAGGGGTGGGGGTAATAAACCAAAAAGCGGTTTTGAGGAATTTGTCTCGCCTTCCCCAAGCATAAAGAGTTCAGGGGGCCTTCTCCTGCCCAAAGTTTTGCATTTGGATGCCTTTATGTTATTGGAGAGGTCCTCACCTGGAGTTATTTAGGAAACTATACTTCTATAGAATCTATTTGGAGCGGTCTTTTCTCAGATTTTCATGAAATGTTAATGACCTTAGAAGATTTTAGAACAGTCCTCACCAAATTTGTTTGATGTGTTTAGAAGCTATTTAAAGTTAGTTTTTATAGATTCATATTCAAAAATATAAGAGAGTAGTGAAATAAGTGCAGGGTGGCCAATTTATTCAAGGATAGAAAAAACTATTTTCATGGGGAAGTGCCCTCTCATCACCCCTTTTGCCATTATTTAAAAAGTATAATCTAATTGTCAAGCTTTGAGCGAGGAGGTGCTATGTAGCCAAGGTAAGTATACGTTAATCAAATTGATAGCCCTCCATGTTTAATCCCTGCCATTAATTACCATAAAAACAAGCTTCTAGACTTCTTCGAATTAAAAATTTTCCTTTGCCTGAAATATTAGCATGTTTTCTGCCGTTGCTTTTATTAATCTTGTCTGAGTAATTAATGTACTTGGCTTAGGTTTAATTTTATCATTTGAATTTTTAATATATATATAGTATAGATACGCGAGTGCATGGATGAACATTTTTCGTTCTTCTGTCGAAATATTTGTCTACACATCTTTCTCCCAACTTACAGCACTAATGTAAAACGAAGATCGCTTAGCAATACCCCAAAAGGAAGAGCTCTCGTGAAAGCAATTTAAATCTAAAGTAAACTAAGACATTGTTAAAATATAACTAAAGTAGGCATAAGCAACTAAATGATTATGTTACATAAGATGTATTTGTAAAATGGAAAAGAATAGGGGCGAATTATAAATAAAATGAACAACCTTGTAAGGAATTAAGATGGGAAGCAACTTTGTAGAGGAAAAACCTTTCCCAGTGAACAAGATCGGGGAGCAAAATCCGGACCAGAGTTGAGAACACAATTAGGTTTGATTAAAAAAAACACTTTAGAAACAACAACTAATAAATCATGTAATTAGAATATCAAGTGCCATGCGTAGAACTTACTTGCCAAGTGCCGAAACCCAAAACTGGTATCTTCTTTCCGTTGTTTAGAGTAATTAGTGCTGCTTTCGCTGCCATTGTAACAACCAATTTAACTAAGTAACAATCCTTACCAAAACAGCGGCAACTGGGATAGCTGCTTGTGTGCACTGTTTTATAAATACGTTGTATGACGTCATTAAACAACTACCAACCTAATCGTGCAACATGCGCCTGAATGTGTCTCTGCCTATCGCCACTTATAGCGCTACAAGTAACTATATAGATTAAATATTGAGTTTGATCCCGATTATTAATCACAGTATATTATCAAAAATTATAAATGTGTATTAACTTGGAGATAAACACTCATGATGTACCGAATTTAAAATATAACTATATACTTGATTTTTGCTTGTTCAAGTGACACCTAAATTCTAGTATTTTGGCCTATGAATTTACTTAAAGAATATAATAATTATTTTTCATTACATTAATAAAATTTTAAAGAGTTGCATGTAAGCCTTTTTAAAAATGCTAACAATTAGCAATTGTTAAATTAAGATTAAGAATAATAATTAATCATTTATTTTCTTCTTTTTTCCTTTTATTTTTATACAAAACTGCAGGCTAAAATGATTATAATTTTAACAATTGTTTTCAAATCTAATTGTGCAAAATCATTTATGTAGCATATACAAATTTATAATCCCCTAATTTATTTCCAATGTTATTTATCTACAACAATATTAAATGGGACTATAATTGTCAAAGATGTGTCAATTCAAATATATCGATGCAGATTTGTCACCTTCAAATAATATTATTTTATTGTTGTTTAAGAAATCCAAGCCACTTCCAAATAAACGGGGAAACCAAAATTCATAGGTCATGCCGTGAAACGGAGTAGCTTGAAATTCCTCAAACCAGAAAATGCTTGATTTCTATTTTATGGGAGCACCTAAGGCGTCAATATCGTGTTATAGATTTGAATTTCAGCCGGGTGCACAGAAGGGGATTTTACCATTCCCATTCCAAGTTGATGTGTTTGCATCAGCTCTAGGCTACCCTGTCGATCCCTTTTATCAGAAGAAGAAGTTGTTAATAAATAATCTTTGTGTAAGGTCATAAGGGAGAGGACATTGTCCCACCTTAACACTCTCAATGCTTTGTCACTACATTCACATCACTATTTACGTGACATAAGAAGAATAAATTGCTTTTTTAAAAGAAAAAAAAACGTATGTTGTCCTAGCTAGGCATTATTGTGTGGTTTCAAAACTAAAAATCTTTATTTTTTTGTCAATATTAAAAGGTTATTCACATAATCTTAATGTTTTACCGTCTATTCCAGCCAGGTTCACAAATACTAATTCGATACAAACTCTATAAATAAACAGCTGACTCACATTGTGTAAATAGACTTCCTCAAATGAATCAGTAACAAATATTCCTACAGGGAAGAGCAAGAAAGGTAGAAGAAGCTGACTGCTCAGGCGAGACAAGGTGGAAACAAAACCATATCAGCTTCACTGTCTTCAAGAAGAATGATGAAGGGTGTGGTTCACAATAATTCAAGACGACCACTTTTACTTGATTGCTTTAATCTCTTTTAAATGAAGAATCGTAGACTGTCAGGCGATCAGTTTATTATGGAACAATAACATGGTACTGATGGGGTAACGGGGTCAAACAAATACGTATCTCTCTACCATATCCATTTTATAAACATGAAAAGTATTGTTTACAAAAGGCAACCTATCTTATAATGGAATTTGACTGATAATCTAATCACATTTGATGACGATGTACAGTTCATATTGTTCAAGGAGTTTAGTGAATTAAGCTATCATAACCATCTATAAACTATTGATCCACCAGAGTCATATAGATTATTGTTTACCACTCCAATATTTTATTAGATTATGTTCAAATAATCACATCATATTTTTTAATTTGCCTTAAGGCTCTGCCTACCCTCCCTGGTTGTGTGTTGAGCTTTCAGATCTCAAAATAGATGGCGTCGCTAACGTTATACAAACTGGTGAATTCCAGTCATCATGTTGGCAGCATTATTGGTTTTTTTAAACAAATAGGAGGCTGGCTGACCGATAAACAGTCAAGACTGCAAGCAAAATTTCCTATAAGTGATAGAGATAAGAAGTGTAGTGCCGGACAGTAAAGTGTGTAGGCGACCAAGTTGGACTAAACGTGGAGAGATAAAACGTCAAGATACAATCATAATCTCGGGAAGAAAAATTAACCTATCTGTCCCAGCCAGCTAGACACTTCTCTCTGGGGGTTCAAATCCCTGCTGAGGGTATTTTGAGGAGATCTTATTCAATAGTTTCCTTCTACTCTCCCACGCAAATGCGGGTACATTTCCTTGATTAATTCTGCCTGTTTAGGTATTAACTAATTACGCCAGTGGGTTAGGGATGGAGAAGTTTCAATTTAGAGGAAGTGTACTCGCATTCACGTGGAGAGTGGGAAAATATTTAGGAATTATCACCCAATCATGATTGAGCCACGATCTACCAGTCATCTGCAGACTAGTCTATTGCGAGAGTTACGCCTTAGACAATTTGTCCATTAAAGTGGGATATTACCAATCCTCATATATAAAAATAACTAAACGATTAAAATAACATGATTTACAAAATCTTTAAAAATTACGTAAGCTAGAGAGGTGGGAGGGAGCTTAAGAAAATTCTAACATCTGGGTCATATTATTGAGCAGAGTAGAAACGAACTCAGGTCATTGCTCTATAAATCACCTTTTTAAGAAAGTCTTGAACTATTTTTTTCAAGTGAATATCTGGGGAGGGTGGTGATAAATAATACTTACTGTATACTTATTTAACAGAGAAAAAATTATTTAAGGTAAAATCACAGATAACTCATTTTTGAAGATTTTGTCACTAACTATAATAACCTATACGAGAGAGTATGTTGCTAACGATTTTGTCGTACCATTTATTGCTTTTATTAGTAAGCAGGTAAAATAAAAAATAACTCAAATTTAATGTGCTAAATTTAGCCACTGTGCTTTGATTAATTTTCAAACTTTAAAGGCTAAAGAGGAAATAAAATATTTATAAAGCAGTTTCATTTTGAAGACTATAACAATTTTGACTATAAATATATGTGTTATTTTTATTGCTGATATTACCGCGTAATACTACCTGTTCATGTTATACGCATATATGATAATCTAATTGGGTAGTAATGAGGAAGGAAGCATTTGAGAAGTTATCTACCAGCATTTTTATGTAAGGAGATGGGGAAACAATTTAGGAAAAACTACCCTAAATACACCCGACCAGGATTTGAACCCCAAGCGCTCCGCTATCAGCAGGCCAATTTAAAACTGGAGTGACACCTTAGACCACTCGGCCACTGAAGTGGGTATCTGTTATTTAATACGGTGTTTACAGTTTTCAAACAGATATAGGATTTACTCAATTTTCCAGAAATAAATATTTTTGGGAAATAATTTTTCATCCTATGGGTAGATTTTAACTTAAGTAATATTTCCATGGTGTCAGCCTGCAAGCAGGCTATACAAATAGAGAGGCTGCCGTATGTTGGCGAAGATAGTGCCATCATTTTCGGGTTGAGGGTGCCATGTGGTCATCACAGCGAGCCCTCCAGACTTCTCTCTCAGTTTTCTAGACTGAAGCGCTACTTATTCATTCAAGTAGCTCCTCATTTGTCCTCACGAGGTTGATTTTGGTTCCGTT
>CABFOV010005848.1:9648-39294 GCA_902141375.1 Timema poppense
GGTCCTGGCAAAGATTTATCTGATTACCAAACCCTTCCTTCACCTCTGACAAGACATCTTGTGAATGTTGGGAATGCCAGGCCTTCACCGTGGTTCGGATTCCACGTTAAACTGTAGGTCCTTCATTTCATCTCACAATCACGCTACCATTACACATTAGTGTAAGTGCGTATAACCTGAACGGGTAGTAAGACGCGGTGCTAATAATAATAATAATAATAATAATCTAAATGGCAAGCTTGTTTATAAATGTGAGGAAAAAATGTATCAGTACAGTCCCTTAAATAATTTCTTGCCTTGACAATCTCCCCCTTCTCCCTTGTGACCCATGCTAATTGGCTAGTAGGACTAGCCCTTATAAATATGGTAATTAATTATCTTTGCCCTACCTAATCAGATTATAACCAGTGTCAACTGATTTGTGGTCGACACCTTTATAACACTCGGGACACACCCTATTCACTACTTGACAGTTGTGCCCTTATTTCGAGTACGAGCTTGCGTTCTGAGCGCAGAACAAACAAAAGGATTGTGTGTGTGTGTGTGTGTGTGTGTGTGCAGTCTTCGAGGTGGAGCTTTGCTTTTTGCCTATCCTCAGGGGTTGTAAAGGTAAACTACGGGGTTTAAGTTTGAAGTGTTGGGATCTCGAGCTAAGGGTAGAATTTTTTTTGGTGCCAAAATATGAGTAAATAAAATATTGCCCCGGTACAAATATAGAATTTTAGCTTTCTTCACATGGTGATATCAACAGTTGTTGAATATCTGTCAAAGGTACAACGGCATTGGATGACAAAACTTTTCAAATGAAAGAGAAAAAAGTTGTCATTAAATTCCAGGACACTATCGACAGATATTCAACAATTGTTGATATCACCGTGTGAAGAAAATTATACCTGTTTATACTAGAACATGTTGGTGACCTGGTGGTCTAGGGGTAAGGTGTCAGACTTCTATGCTGGTGGCCGGGGTTCAATCCTTGGTTCCGGCACAGATTTATCTGATTACCAAACCCTTCCTCTGACAAGACATCTTGTTAATGTGGGGAATGCCAGGCCTCCATCGTGGTTCGGATTCCACGTTAAACTGTAGGTCCTCGATTTCATCTCACAATCACCCTACCATTACACATTAGCGTAAGTGCGATACAAACCGAACGGGTAGTAAGACGCGGTGCTAAATATAAAATGCTGGACATCAGGAAATCTGACGTAGTTGATTTTCGCCTTGGGATGACTCCTATTTTTTATATATATCTTACTACACATTCGGGCTATACGCTTATGTATTAATTACACTAATAGGGTAAAGATAAACTAGGTTGACTTAGAGGAAGTTTACCCGCATTTGCGCAGAGAGAGAGAGAGAGAGAGAGAGAGAGTAGGAAACCATTTAGGGAAGACAACTCTCAGTACATTCGACCAGAATCGAACCACAGTATCTCTGTGACCATCAGTATAGTCTTTTGAGTGAGTAGCACCTTAGAACATGTGGCCAGCGATGCAGGTGCCCCTAATGTACGAGTATTCATTAAATTTAAACGTGTTATTATAATTCTGTCTAAAAGTAAAGGATTTTTAGAAACGAATATAATTTATAGTTAGTGGTTTTTAAAATATAGACGTTGAACAGATAAAGTAGACTACAGTTTATAAACAAGTCAAGAATAACCACACTTATTAATAAATTCCAGAGCTAAGTAAACTGCGTTCATCTCGAAAGTTAATAGATTCACCCTGATTGTATTTTTATAAGGGCTCTAAGATATTATCATAGAATCGTAAATTAAGATAAACCCTACAAAGTATCATTATTATTATTATTATTATTAGCACCGCGTCTTACTACCCGTTCGGGTTATACGCACTTACGCTAATGTGTAATGGTAGGGTGATTGTGAGATGAAATGGAGGACCTACAGTTTAACGTGGAATCCGAACCACGGTGGAGGCCTGGCATTCCCCACATTCACAAGATGTCTTGTCAGAGGTGAAGGAAGGGTTTGGTAATCAGATAAATCTGTGCCGGGACCGAGGATTGAACCCCGGCCGCCAGCATAGAAGTCTGACACCTTACCCCTAGACCGCCAGGTCACCAATCCTACAAAGTAAACAGCCTATATTGAAGGGAGAATTTAATAAATACTCCAAAGAAAATATGTAACAAATTAAGGAGAGAAATTATGATTATTTAGATAAAATTGTCGGCTTTGTTGGTCCCTGGGTAAAATGATCCCCTCGGGGACCGAAGATCGTGGGTTCAAACCCAGATATAGTCTTCGGAGGGGAAGGAAAGCCATTGGTACCATGCAGAGTGTTGCATGTAAAATAACCCTAGAGGGTGTATGGAAATACCTTTCCGGCAAAATTAGTGGGCCCTTTCTTTCTCGATCATATAAATTCCCGTGTGCTGATATAATAAGTGAGTTTAGAAAGTGCACGTTGAACACCTCAAATAAATACATATAATATTTTACTAGCAGAAGTAGCTTACGTTGCCCGGGGTAACCGCGCAATTTAATTCGCTGTTACCCCAGGCAGTGTTTTACTTTGCTTCAAGCAAACAGAAAAAAAAAATCATTTTATTGCTTTCAACCCAGTTTTTAATTAATTAAAAAAATGTAATCAACATTTCAAAATTCCGGTTTTGAGGTGTATACGTTTGTGTACAGGGGCTACTAAATTTAAAATTTCAAACTTCTGCTTGCAGTAGATATCACGCAATGCTCATTACAGACAGAAATAAAAACTCATCATTTTATTGAGATATATATTTATTATACTAATTTTTTTAAAAGAAATATTCTATTAATCAAAAAGATCAAACCTCAAACTGATAGATAGCATATTTCAGTAATGTGAATAAATAAATAAATAATGAAGAATGAATGTTTTAAAATGGTTCATGAGGACCAATATTTTCAATTACTTTATAAGAAACTAACACATTGAAAAGAGAAATACAAATAATCTGTGGTAAAGAAAGTAATAAACCAACTCTATTCTTTTGAATTGATACATCGAATACGAAGATAACGTTCTATTTCGAGCCTAGAATTCAAATTTGGGTCCTCACATATTTTTAAATGTTGGAATAAAGATTTATATAAATTTAAAAAATGAAACATTAAATAAACAAAAATTTAACTTTTTATTTATTAAGAAATTAATATAATGGATAGCAAGAAACCAGTTCCATGATAATGGTTTGGCAAAAATAACTCTATATATTGACTTATCTGTTCATTTTACATATTTATTACGCTATAAAGAACAAAGAGGACAATTTTGAGCTAGTAAAACAGTTTTATATCATTTTATAGGCTTAGTTATAGTGTTATTTTGGTATTTAGACTTTTTTAGCCAGACTATACCAATTGCATAAAATTATATATAATTTCAAGTCAAAGCTTTTGCGATTCTTTACAATCTCTAATATCTCGAATAACACCGGATTTGAGGATTGAAGATTCCCAAATAATAGCATATACATAATCGTGCTTAAACATAATGTTTCGGAAGGGGCGGGGGCTGAGGGGGGCAGACATATAATTTGACTTTTTTTTACAAACCAATGCACATGTTTAGGAAAGGGGGGAGGACACACAAAACATGGATCTTTTTCTTACCGATGAATACACAAATGAATAAATTTAATTCATCACATGGCTTTAAATAAATTTCATGGCAAACACTTAATAATAAACCAAGTAAGGTCATAAAAAACTTTACACAAAATGTAAATGAAGGCCCTTACTTAGAAATGGTAAAGCTAAAAACAGAAACAGAACGTATTTGAATTTACTAATTTTTTTTTTTGGAACAAAATAATGACCCGACATTTAGGGTAACCGTAAATTGGTCGTGAGGTGTGGGTAGGCTATGTACCCCTAACCCCCCATCTGTCTACACTCCAACGTATTGAAGGAGAAAAAAAACAACAACAAAAGAAACAACTTGAATGTAAGGTACGTTTTGGTTCAGGGGGGCAGAGGGTTGCCCTGATTGCTGGAGGGGGATAGGATGCCGGTATTGACCTGACGGGGCATCTGCGGGTAGTAGTGACGGGAACCGAACCCTTGGCCTTTCCCTAATTGCCGTGACCTCTCTCTACCCCTGACCCCCCTCTGCCCCCGTTTCCTCTTGTTCGATGATCAACGGCCGCTTCCAGGGATCTATAATTAGTGCACACACATACTCACACTCACACGCACTCACATCATCGTCTCAGTTACTCTATACTAGGCTGGGGGACAGTCCCTTCACTGTAGAACTGGACCCTGTTTTGTCTCTAGAGCGCAAGGGACAGTCCCTTCACTGCAGAACTGGACCCTGCTTTGTCTCTAAATCACAGGATACAGTCACTTCACTGTATAACTGGACCCTGCTTTGTCTCTACAGCGTGGGGGACAGTCCCTTTACTGTAGAACTGGACCTTACTTTGTCTCTAAATTACAGGAGACAGTCACTTCCCTGCAGAACTGGACCCTACTTTTCTCTAAATTACAGGAGACAGTCACTTCACTGCAGAACTGGACCTTACTTTGTCTCTAAATTACACGAGACAGTCACTTCCCTGCAGAACTGGACCCTACTTTGTCTCTAAATTACAGGAGACCGTCACTTCCCTGCAGAACTGGACCCTACTTTTCTCTAAATTACAGGAGACAGTCACTTCCCTGCAGAACTGGACCCTACTTTTCTCTAAATTACAGGAGACAGTCACTTCCCTGCAGAACTGGACCTTACTTTGTCTCTAAATTACAGGAGACAGTCACTTCACTGCAGAACTGGACCTTACTTTGTCTCTAAATTACAGGAGACAGTCACTTCACTGCAGAACTGGACCTTATTCTGTCCCAACTATCACAGGGTACAGTCACTTCATTGCAAAACTGGACCTTGCTCTGTCCCAACTATCACTATTTCACTACTTTAGGAATTTTATAAGCTTCAGACACATAGCTTTATACCTAATTTTAAATGTATTTTAAAACACACATATCTCCTATAATTAGTTCAGTACTTTACAAGTTTCAGACACTGCGCAAAAAAAAAGTTAACTCGGTAAATATCAGGGAAATACATTTTATTGGGAGTACTTATTTAATACTTTATAACCACGAGTCCTTATCAACTTAAGGCTTACAGATAACTTGATTTAAAATAATGCACAAAGACCTAAAGTTGAGGCGGGGCCACACAAATAAACTAATTTATATCTAGCTCTATTCTGGATTCAAACAGACCTGCATCCAGCATGCTCTTGTGCTCAACCACGGATAAACGAATTGAGGCAAAAAGATTCAGTCGTTTAAAATAATATTATAAACAATTGGTTTGAATCATATTCCCATACATTTTATGAACACACTAACATTTTTAAGTTTAATAAAGAACGTATTAATTTAAGCATATATAATTAATTTGTAAACAAAATTTATCTAAATAAATATTTGAAAATAATATTTTATAATCTTATTAATCACATATTCAATGATTTGAGGTTTAAAAAGAGTTAGTTTTTTATATCCGTTTAAACAATAAATAAATTAATATATAATATTTTAATACAAAAGCAATCGCTGAATTTAAAAGAAAGACATTCTTAGCCCACATTCAGGCTATATGCTTATATACTAACTAAGCTAGTGTGCTGAAGCTGAGTAAGGCTGAATTTATAGGAAGTGTAGCCACGTTTGCGTGACAGAAGAGTGTAATACAATTTAGTAAAAAACACCCTAAAATACATATGGGTACGAACCCCAAGCTCTACGTCATCTCCATTTGAGTCTATTGAGAAATGAGCCCTATGTTAAGAAAATAATGGTGGGCTGGTTTGAAAAATAACTTTGAAAAAAAAATCACCCTTATATTTCTCATATAAAAATTAGCTATTGGTCTATTCTTATGAACATAATGGTTTGTTTGCTAAACCTTTTACAGGACAAATGTCAGTCTGGGCCAGATGTGGCCCGCGGGATATAGGTTGCTGACCACGTTGCATTGGATCATCCTACCACCGAAATGGGTTCCTTGTTCCTAATAATGATCCAACCCTCACCGGTGCACGCTTTGTCAAAGGCGTCACTATCAATTTGGACTGGGTCGCCGAAGATACGGGGATTGGGGATTATGATTCTCTCCGGGTGCACTAGAGGGTGTTTTTTTTTAAATAGATGGTTCCCAACTTTTCCTTTGAACAGTCCTAGTGGTAGAGTGGTCTAAACCCCACTCACTAACTGCTGTCTTAGAGGTCCCAGGCTCGATTCCCAACTGATACCAGGGGACTTTTTCTCGAAAGGGGGAATAATTCCCATGGTCCCCAGGGTTTGGAAGGTTAAGTTTCACCTAGGTGTAAGATCTTCATTTGCTCTACCCTGTCAAATTCATTACCATCACTTCCGTGGCCACGTGGTCTAACGTGCTGCTCTCGAGTCGGACTAGACTGCCTAAGACGGGGAGATCGGGGTTCAATCCCGGTTGTGTACACTGAGGGTGTTTTTTTTCCTCAGATGAATTTCCACTCTACCTCCACGCAAATGTACTTTCACTTCCTCTAATTAAACCTTCATAATCTCTAACACATAAGTGTGATTAGTGCATGTGCGTACAGCCCGAAAGGGTAATGAGACACGGTGCTTAAAAAACAAGATACCACCATCTCCTTATCTCATCGGGACATGACGGAAAGGATGTACGATTAGTACACTCGGGCGTCCCTTGAGTAATGGCCGATCTTTCCACAAACTGAACTACAGATTTATGTAGCCCACACACGCCATTATTATTATTACTATCATTATTATAATTATTAATTTTTCTTCATAAAATATTAATACATTTTCTCTAAATAATACCATCCTCATTCACACGTCATAGGTGTGAATATTCGGGTGGCCTGTAAGGATAGCTATACACGGTGCACATATATAGGACACAACTAAAAATACATTTTTGTTTTAATGTAGGTGACCTGGTGGTCTAGGGGTAAGGTGTCAGACTTCTGTGCTGACGGCCGGGGTTCAATCCTCGGTCCCGGCACAGATTTATCTGATTACCAAACCCTTCCTTCACCTCTGACAAGACATCTTGTGAATGTGAGGAATGCCAGGTCTCCACCGTGGTTCGGATTCCACGTTAAACTGTAGGTCCTCCATTTCATCTCACAATCACCCTACCATTACACATTAGCGTAAGTGCGTATAACCCGAACGGGTAGTAAGACGCGGTGCTAATAATAATAATAATAATGTTTTAATGTATTGTCAAAGTTGGACATGGTCCTCGAATTAAACTGATATTTATTTCTCAATGTAGATTAACTTCCCACAGTTTGTGACAGTCTCAGAAATATGGGATCGTTTTTAAGAATTTCTAAAACGCTCCACGATAAATATGAGTATCTATAAAGCGACTTTATTCGTAATAGATTGTCCATAATCCTGTTCTATTAATTAAAATGATTACTTTAGAAAATTTCCGTGAAATAAAAAACTATGGCTAGTAAAAATATATAGCAGTTAACGATGTCAATATTTCTGGGAAATTATAAAGCCTCATCTACCCTCCCTTTCCCCTCAAATCCCAACCGCTCGCTAAAGACCTTAATAAAATAGTTTTAAAACTAACTTATGTAGTAGTTCAAATACCACGCGGTAATAAAAGAGCTATGACACTAATTCAATTTAAATTGAAGTAGGCAATTAATTTATAAATCATGGCGTTGTTCCATTTGACAGTTTCTTACTTTCTTTGTGGTGTGAGAAATATATGGAGTGTTGGAAGGTACTTTCCACTTCCCCCTAAAGAGTGAGGGTTTGAAAATAAGTTTTTAGGGGGTAAAAGGGGGGTTTACAGACTTCACTATAGTTCTACTGGTCCCCCCTTCCATCTCTTTTCCCGTCCTTTCCCTTGGCCACCACTGGTGTTATCACCTCCTTCTATCTAACACTGATATGCCTTTAATTATCACCAACTTTCCCTCCCCTCCCCCCTTCTCTAGCCCTCTAGGAGAAGTCGGATTCACGCTAAAACTTCCCTCCCCCCCCCTCACGCTTTTCAACCCACTGGAGTGATTTAATGTCGTCTCTAGACTTGCGATATTACCCATGAATCACTTTCTTACAAATTTACGAGCAATTACTTTAATTATCTAACGTTGAAGACTTCCCAAAAAGAAAAAGAAAAAGAAAAAATAGTTTTTTTATTTTAAATTTTTATCTCGGAAAATAATACGTTAAAAAAAAAACTAGTGGCATAAATGACCAAGACTTTCTGTAGAGTTTATCTCTCTATACTAATAGAGCTTCTATAATATCTTTGTGCCCTTGTGAGTATTACTTAGAGACCGGCCCTTTTGTTGGCTGAGTGGTTGAGCACGCTCGATAAACCCAGGAGGCAGGAGTTCATTACCAGGATTTGACTAAAAAATAATACGAGATTTGTGCATAAGCTTGTACTACGATTGTGTATTAAATTGGTGACAATGGATCTCAAGTGTTTGTCAAAAGATGCGCTACTCCTGCAGTGGACTAGACTGCAGACGACGGGGATATCGAGGTTCGAATCTCTGTCAGGTGTACTAAGGTCGGTTTTATCCAAAGTGGTTTTACACACACTCTATCTCTCTCTCCATGCAAATATGGGTACACATCCTATAGATATAACCTTCTCAATCCCTAAAGTCATTAGTGTAGTTAGTATATAATCGACCCTTCCTCGGTGGCGTAGTTAACTAACGCGCAAGTTTCGTTTTGAGCTAGACTGCCGAGGACGGGGAGATCAAGGCTCGAATCTCGTTTGGGTGAGCTCGGGGGTGATTTTTACTAAATGGTTTTCCGCTCTCCCTACACGCAAATGTGGGTTCACTTACTCTATATTCAACTTTACCAATTCCTAACCCATTAGAGTAATTAGTATTTAAGCGTATAACCCGAACGGGTAGTAAGACGTGGTACTAAGTATTATTATTATTATTATTATTATTATTATTAGTACATAAACGCCGAAAAAAAATATTAAGAGAGAGTGAAAGTATACTACGAAACTTCTTATCTCAAGGTAAATAGGAAAGTTCATTGCTATTTCTCACATATCTTAAAATTTTCTGTTATGAGCCTATACAAAAATATCTGTATTTGTTAGAGGAAGGCTACATTTAGAGCCCTTTTTCATCAAGCCTGGTCTCCATAACTACGCAAATAAGATTTAAGGCGGGGTGCTAGTGAGCGTGAGTTTAGGGCAGTATTTTTGCAGTTTTTATAGCACAAACATCTTTTGGCCAAAATAAATCAAATATTTCTTCTATAGAAACATAGAGTATTGTTTTATGCACATGCTAATATCAACAGTCGTTATAAATGAGTTAATATTATATTTACACACTTTTTTTTCTACTAATAACACACAAACTAGAGAGTTGTTAAGGAAAAAGAGACTTGTTGGAATATTTCAACTTTATTTTGACATTAGTCATGTTTTGAAATAATGCATCGTAGAATTAAATATTGCTTCAAAGCTGAATGTCTGCACGGATATGTCTCACTTACCGAGGGCGCACCCTCCTGCATAGCTGAGAATGTAATATCAGAGCTGCTGAGACACAACCATCTCTTATCTCTGTTCTACACATTGCACCTTGTTATGTGTGACTGGGGATACAAACAACATTAGAACTTGTCTTGGAGGGAAGTAATATACAGCTTCTCCCTTATAGCTACAGATAATAGCACAATCACACACACTCAATCATATGCGTTACTCTTCTCTCACACAATCACACACACGCCAACAAACTACCGTTCACACATAATCGCACAGACTCACACCATCCTACATTCACACACTATCACACCCAACGACACAATCTGATATTCACACACAATCACATAGACCAAAACAATACCACTTCCACACACAATCACACACATATACTCATAACTTAACATACCACACTCACACAGACTCACACCATCCTACATTCACACACACAGTTCCATACATTTATACCATCAAATATCCACATACAATCACACAGACCAAAACCATGCCACATTCACACACAATCACAAAGACTCAACGCGTCCAACATGCATACAAAATCATCACACATTCACTCCACATTACCATACACACGTGTTCCCACACACGATCAAAATATTATCGCACGGATTCACAGGTATTTTCACAATCTCATACACACGCGTATAATCATACGCATTTCTACACTCTCACACACATTCACGCACAATCACAAACACTCACACATACAATCACAAGCACTCATGCACTCAAGCACACATATTCACGTCACCACAAATACACACATACCTATGATTTTGTGTAAAGTATCTATTTTTACCAATATTATAATAATATTTACCACCGCGTCTTACTACCCGTTCGGTTTATACGTTTAAGTACTAATTACGCTAATGGGTTGAGAATTAGGAAGTTTGAACATAGAGGAAGTGAACCCGCATTTGCATGGAGGGAGAGTTGAAAACNCCCCCCCCCCAGTTCACCCAAGTGAGATTTGAACCGCGATCTTCCCGTCTTCAGCAGTCTAGCTCAACACGAAACCAGTGCGTTCTAACTATGCAACTGATGTGGGTTTTATCAATTTTAATTTATATTATATCTAGTTTTACTAATTAGTTATAACGTTTTCTCTAGTTGTGTATATTAATGTGGAAGTGTAGGGGACATGAAAAAGGGCGATGCTCTTTCAGTTTTTATAGCAAAACATTATTTTTGGTCAAAATAAATCAAATATTGCCTCAATACAAACATAAAGTTTAATTTGATTAACACGGTGACCTCAACATTCGTTAATTATGAGCATATTATGGTTAAATTAGAAACTTTTTAAAAGAATATGGAAGAAAACAACGCTCTACAAATGGAGATAGTATGATGTCATTACATTTCAGGACACCCTTTACAAATATCAAACAACTGTCGATATAATCATGTAAAGGAAATTAAACGCTTATTTTTCTACTGGAAAAATATTTTATTTATTTTTTGCTAAAAATGTGTTGCAATAAACACTGCTAAAACACTTACCTTCCTTCATCGAGCTCCCTACATTTACACGTTGATTGCCTTACACTTGAATTATTACTATTATTATTAGCACCGCGTCTTACTAACCGTTCGGGTTATACGCACTTACGCTAATGTGTAATGGTAGGGTGATTGTGAGATGAAACGGAGAACCTACAGTTTAACGCGGGATCCGAACCACGGTGGAAGCCTGGCATTCCCCACATTCACAAGATGTCTTGTCAGAGGTGAAGGAAGGGTTTGGCAATCAGATAAATCTGTGTCGGGACCGAGGATTGAACCCCAGCCGCTAGCACAGAAGTCTTGACACCTTACCCCCTGGACCGCCAGGTCACCCTCTACACTTGAATACATAGCACATCGTCACAAGTAGGGGTTAACATAATGTTCGGGAAAAGTACCTAAAGTCCGTTCACCGTAGGAATTGTTCTCTGAAAGGCCTCTTCCCCTACCAGAAATCTATTATATATTAGGATATTGGTAGGAAAAAAGACCTTCCAGGGAGTAATTTCTACCGTGAATGGAGTATAGTTTAAACGCCAATAATTCTTGCACTTCCATTAAATCCCTCTTTGAGTAAATATCACAATTAGTTGGAACTAATTTGAGAATAAATAATTTCAACAGAAGATTAGGATTAACTTGTAAGGCTTTCCTTTTAGTCTTTCATCATGCGCTTTGTAAGGAATATTGCGACTTTTAGGCTTCAACGCAACAATACGGTTCTATGAGATTTACTCCATTCACAACCAGCTCAATCCCCCTTACCCCCCTTTTTTTAATAGCTCTGCTGTTGTATGACATTGGGCGTTGTTAAACTAAGCTGAGTTGGTTTAAACTGTGATATGTTATTATTATTATTATTATTATTAGCACCGCGTCTTACTGCCCGTTCGGGTTCTACGCACTTACGCTAATGTGTAATGGTAGGGTGATTGTGAGATGAAATGGAGGACCTACAGTTTAACGTAGGAATCCGAACCACGGTGGAGGCCTGGCATTCCCCATATTTAGATATGTTATGACTAAATCCCCGAAACATGTTTTTATTTTTAATTTCGAATTTAAATCTCACCTTTCAGTATTATTTCGTGTTTATTCACTATTACATGTTATCTGAGGTGTTTAAGTATAGTTTACATATTGAGACAATGTATACCAAATTAAAATTTACTATTGAAAACTTATATATTTGCTTTAAAATTATTTGTCAAGTTTGTCCGCATATCTCACAATCTTGTAGTTTAAAGTTAGCTTACAATACAACAAAATACTAATCAAATTATACCATGGTCAAAATTTCTGCTTAATCTATTATTGATTTCGTGTTTATTTAAAGATTTTTTTGAAAAGGTGGTGTTATTTCGTGTTATAGGAGGATTTCGTTTAAAAAGACAATTTAATTTTATTTCACTTTTCAAAAACATTGTAAATCACATCTAAAACACTATCAAAGGAAAAATACTTGATTCTATACTTATATGACACTTTCCACTTTATCGCGTCTCACCATTTTTACGGGGCTCTAGTTATGACGTCTCACCATTTTTACGGGGCTCTAGTTATGACGTCTCACAATTTTTACGAGGGCTCTAGTTATGACATCTCACCATTTTTACGGGGTTCTAGTTATGACGTCTCACCATTTTTACGGGGATCTAGTTATGACATCTCACCATTTTTACGGGGTTCTAGTTATGACGTCTCACAATTTTTACGGGGCTCTAGTTATGACATCTCACGATTTTTACGCGGTTCTAGTTATGACGTCTCACAATTTTTACGGGGCTCTAGTTATGACATCTCACCATTTTTACGGGGTTATAGTTATGACGTCTCACTATTTTTACGGGGCTCTAGTTATGACATCTCACCATTTTTACGGGGCTTTAGTTATGACGTCTCACAATTTTTACGGGGCTCTAGTTATGACATCTCACCATTTTTACGGGGTTCTAGTTATGACGTCTCAGTAGAATACTCATTGGTCTTGTATCAATATAATATACTCCCATGTAAGGGACGTAGAGCAGGGCCTATGTATGACCGGTCAAATGGGGACAGAGTGGGAGGGAACATACCACAGGGCAGTTAACATCATTTGCGTGGAGGGAGAGTGGTAAACCACTTCGGATAAAGCACCTTAAGTAAGCCCCGACCGATATTCGAACCTTGATCTCCCCGTCATCGGCAGTCTAGTCCAACATGAAAGTAGCAAGTTAGACCACATGTCCACTGAGACGGGATTGTCAGAAAATATCCCACTCTATTATATCCCCCCGTGTCTTTGTACCCGTTCCGGTTATATGTATTTTGCCTAAAAATTCAAAGACCAGTAAATCTTAGAATTTACTGGTATATCCTATACTTTACCAATATCTGATGGTAAAAGTCAAAAATATCTTAGAAGATATTTATATTTTAAGTTTTAACCATCTCTAGAATCAGGTGGGGGAAAGGATTCCCAGTTCTAGCTTTCACCAGAACTCAAAAGTAAACCAATACCTAACCTAACTTAACCTAACCTAACTTAACCTAACCTAACTTAACTAAGCCTAATCCAACCTTCAGGTTAGATTGGATTAGGTTTGGTTAAGTTAGGTTAGGTTAGGTTATTGATTTACTTGGTAAATGCTAGGATATACCAGTAAATTATAAGATATACTGATCTTCAGAATTTTACAGGAACATATAAATGAACTAAACGCTTGTGAAATAAGAATGAGGAGGGTGGAGTTTCAGGGGAAATGTACTAGAGTTTTCGTGAAGGGAGTATGACAATCAAGTTTAACATTAAAGTGACGCGTTAGATCATATGAGCACCAATGCGGGTGTAGCACATCGTCCTAATCACAAACTTGCTCACTTCCATGTTTGCAATAACATTTCCCTCCAACTACCCCCCCTCCCTCCCGTCAATATTTTATTGAGGACTCCCAAACTTTGTCTAATGGAAATCAAGCTCCTTGTCACAAATTAACTTTCAGAGGAACATGACGGGTCTGCGTGTGAAAACGGCACATGTACGATAGTTGAAACTAAATATGTTTAAAAATATATAATTTAATTTAGTGATTGAAATGAGGCATGTAGCCAAAAAAGACCGCAAGGGGGGCAAAGAAAGAAATGGGAGTAGCAGACAACAGAAAGTGTGCGAGGGAGAATTGAAGACTGGAATCAATTAAAGGAGGAAAATAATGTTAGAAGGCAACAGGAAGACGGAGGCATTTTACTAAACTGATCCAGACACAGGCTGGAAACAGTTGATGATGGTAAGCTAATGAGATTGGTTCTATAAATTATAATCATATTGATCCACACATTGAGTAAGCTATTTTTATTTAATTAGTGACGTTGTGTGGAATGTTTTTGGAGTAAGAAAGGCTTGTTTAAGTTATACACGTGAATTGTTCTCATCAATAAGTGTAACATTCATTAGCGAGGTATCAACTGAAGTACATTCTCATGTGAGGTTACGTTGATCAAATTCTATGTATGATTGGTCAAATGAGGTCAAAGTGGATGAGAGCTTATCACAGGTACAGTTTTAACAATCTCTGCTTACCCTGGTCAAATGGGGACAGAGTGTGAGATAACATATCACAGGAACAGTTTTAATAAGCTCTGCTTACCCTGGTCAAATGGGAACAGAGTGAGGGAGAACATTTCACAGGTACAGTTTTAACAATCTCTGCTTATCTTGATCAAATGGGGACAGAGTGGAGGAGAACATATCACAGGAACGGTTTTAACAAGCTCTGCTTATCTTGGTCAAATTGGGACAGAGTGGGGGAGAAACATATCACAGGAACGGTTTTAACAAGATCTGCTTATCTTGGTCAAATTGGGACAGAGTGGGGGAGAACATATCACATGTACAGTTTTAACAAGCTCTGCTTACCCTGGTCAAATGGGGACAGAGTGAGAGAAAACATATCACAGGTACAGTTTTAATAAGCTCTGCTTACCCTGGTCAAATGGGAACAAATTGGGGAAGAACATGTCACAGGTAACAGTTTTAACTTTTGGAATTGTATTATAATCTATGTTTTACGCTTCACACAATGATGAAAACTTTAAAACGACCCCGCTCCTGGATCTAAATCTGTTTGTTGCACCATACCATTTAACTAAGAAATGAGTTGGAAACTTATTTGGTCAAAGATAAATATTTTATCTATCAAAATACAATCATAAACAAATCCTGGTTTTCATGGTGGTGTAAGCAAAGATTGATTGTACTGATAAACCAATCCGCATATCAGAACACATAGAAACTCGTTAATAAAATTGAGTTTAAGTTGGAAGGTAATTTTTTAACAACATTCTGTAACAAAAACATTTAAAATGAGCGCTTCTTTGTTGAAATACCTTCAGTCGTTTTCTCTTAGTTTTAATTACAATAAATGGGCGTATCAACTTATATAAATTATAATTTTATATCTTTAAGACTTGATAATTTAAGACAGCTTTCTCAAAAAATAATTACAAAGGGTTTATTGAAAACATCCCATTCATATAATTTGTGAGATGTGTCAGTGTTGCACCCAATCCTATCCGGTACGATGGCGATGAAAATGAAGTAGGGTAACAACGATTTTCCATTTCCTAAACGCCTCGCTTTCGCTCACAATCTTCATCTTTAAGACATCTGTTCCCAAATCTCACCATTCTTGGTTCAAGTTGCCATCTTGGGGGCTATCTCCCGCATTAGACCCGTCCTCAAGAAGTTGGATCTTAATCTCAATGTTTTCCTCTTGACGTTGGGCCTACTAACAATCTCATTTTATCCGTGGGTTGAGGTTGGCGTGCTTAATTGCTCAACTAGTGTCACGTTGGTTTCTTGGTTGGCCTCTTGATGCCAGGCCGAATTGGTTGGTTGGTTTGGAAACTCACCAAGTCGATAAATGGACATTTTATTTTACCTTATAGCTTCTGTTCTCTCTAGTGCCATCATCAACAGCTAACTAAACTATTTTGAATTATTATTATTATTATTGCAAAAATTCTAAATTTGTCGAATCAGACTTATATCACAAAAAATGACCTTAGCTCAGAGAGTTATTTACGGACTCTCATATCAATGGTCTACTCAGTAAATATTTTTCCGCAAATATTTTAACTTAAATAAGTCTAATTAAAAAAAAAAGATTTTAAGTTCTTTTTTTAAATATTAATAATTTTAGTACTACCATTTATTAATACAATTTAATATCTTTTCGTTATTATTTTTGGTAGCTACCGATCTGTAATACTAATTATGCTAATTTGTTAAGGACGAGTAAGGTTGAATTTAGAGAAATTGTATACCTATTTATGTGGAGAGAGGGGATGGAAAACTATTTAGGAAACATCCCTTTCAGTACACCGACCAGAATTCGATCTCCGATAGCTCCATCATCATCAGGCCAGTCTATTACGAGAGTGACGTCATTGATCGTGCATCTATCAAATTGGGTGATAAATGAACCGGTATGTTATGAAAAAGTCCCGTGCCGCCCTCAAAAGATGATCATATAGCATATAATGATTGTAGGTGACCTGGCGGTCTAGGGGTAAGGTGTCGTACTTCTGTGCTGGGGGTCTGGGGCTCAATCCTCGGTCCCGGCACAGATTTATCTGTTTGCCAAACCCTTCCTTCACCGCTGACAAGACATCTTGTGAATGTGGGGAATGCCAGGCCTCCACCGTGGTTCGGATCCCACGTTAAACTGTAGGTCCTCCATTTCATCTCACAATCACCCTACCATTACACATTAGCGTAAGTGCGTATAACCCGAACGGGTAGTAAGACGTGGTGCTATTAATATTAATAACATATAATGATATTTATACAATAAAGTATTGTGTGTGTGTGAAAGCTACAAAAACCTCACCATCGCGAAAAGGCTCTCTCAACCAATCGGTTGGAGAAATAAAACATTCCACGGAGAAAAGAAACAGCCCTGATACGGAGATAACACGGCCGAAGGGCGCTGAAATAGGAGACGAAAACGTTCTTCCCTTTGAAGATCTCCGTCATTTAAGTGAGACGGGTGTTATTCTATACGCGCTGCAACCAGCAGCCAACTAACTGGTAATTAGATGTCAAGTCTGCCCTCGTCGAGAAACTTTGTACGGTTCAAGCACCGTTCACTCTGGCGGAGCCAGGAGTTTCACTGAACAAGACCACAGTCAGCACACTCTCGTGAGAACAAAGCCAACCATTTCAAGAATTACTTTCTCCCTTCCTTTCTCACTCGGGTTTCATCGGGCGGATTCCCGTGGCTCCGTGCTGCAGCGCTACTGCCTGGCGTTATATACGTGGCCACTTTTGTAACTATTCCGAATATTTGAATTTGGTTATGGGAAAACTACTGTTATCTGTGGCAAACCCCTTAAAACAAACACAGAATTTGACGAAACACATATTTTTCAGAACTTTTGACAATACTTTCATTGTTGTGTTTAAAAAGCGAATATATTATTAACTCTATCATCACTGTCAATACAATTTAAATATTTTATATGGATTTATATTGTCTTGCTTCATTTCTATATAAACAATTTCAATACATCATTAGTTGTTTAATCACTGTTAACATTATTTGAGTATTTTTTCCATTGTTGTTTAAATCATTTTAATAAATTATTCGTTGTTTAATTGCTGTAAAACTGTTTTTATAATTTATTTCTTTTTTATTGTTGTTTAAACAATCTTAATACATTGTTTAATCGCTGTTTATACGGTTTTAATATCTTACTTGTTGTTCTATTGTTGATTAAATAATTTTAATATATGATCTAAGTTTTTAATTGTAGTCTAAAACATTAAATTGTATTTTAAAATAAATGATAAAGAGAATTGCTTGAATTATTATCATTTGAGGTATTAAAGGCACATTTTAAAAACATATTGATAATATCAATACACGACATGGAAACTAACTTAAATCTAGAACAGACCCAACACCCAAGCCGTTAATTCACAACTTTGATGGTAGAAGCCCCAATTTAATTAATGGCACATTTTTCAGCCATGCCGAGAATTGAACATGGGACTCTTAGTTTTATAGACACACACGCTACCTACTGAGATGAGATCTTTATGTGAATTAAGAAGTAATATCAGTACGTTAAGTCTGTGCTCATCCTCTGACTTTACAAAAGTTACAGGCAAGGAGATTAAACACACAAATTTTTGAATTACAATAATTTAGCTCAGCCGGTAGCGCTTATTTATACTGAGCTAAGGGTCCTGTGTTCAATCCCCGAAGTGACCGAAACAATTATCATTGGTGAAATGTGCGTTTCCCCACCATTTCACAGTGATAAATTAATGGCCTGGGGGATGGGTGTTGTGTCTGTTCTGAATTTAAGTTAGTTTATAAGTCAGTCGGGTCAGAAAGTGCACGTTAAATATCTAAAAACATATTCAAGTATAAAAGAGATATTTGATTTTATCAAACAAGATTTTATTTGAAATATTTTGATTAATCATATATTTAAGGAGTGTTTTTTTTAAGGATAAAGCTGATTAAGTATTTGTGCATACAACGCTAATGATAGTCGAAAAATCAAAAACACTTTATCGGTGTTGAACTGACTGCTGCTAATATAAAGCAATTGTGGTTTGAGAACGGCACAATGTCTCCTGTTCTATTTATGATACAAATGCTTCACATGGGTGTATGACATATAGTATCAAATCTACCTCACGGCGCTAGCGCTCTAAAGGTAAGTATAAATTATTAGGGTTCGGCTAGACTGGCAAGCGTGCGAGCGAGCGCGTGATTAGAAAATAGCTCTCGATAGTTGTTGACAAGGAGGCGAAGGTTCGAATCTTGTCTCAGTGAACTGACGGTGGTTTTTTGACAAGTGATTTATTGCTATGGTTTTTTCATCCTCTCTCCATGCTAATGGCGATTCTTATTTGTAAAGGGTCTACTTTGGTTACAATATTGAATATTTTATCATCTCAGTTATATATATGTATGATTTATGATCTTACCAATTAAATTAGGCTGTTAGTAGCAAGTGTGCCAAACCTATCGATAATAATAAAAATGTCAAAATGAAAAGTTTTCCTAGCACTCAATGAACCAACATACAATAATATTGCCTAGTGCCTGTAAACTAGACTGTACCGGCTCGAGCGCGCGCATTCGCTCGCTCCAGTATGGCCGTCCCCTTTGGCGAGCCGAGCTTGTAATGTAACGCTCGTCAGTTTGGACGTGGAACGAGAACGCCACGATCAAGCAACGTAACAACGATCTCAGTTCGATTCAGTATTTAAGTGGGTGCACTATATCTCAATTATTTAATTAGCTATCTTAACTCCAATAAATGCCAGATGACAAAGACCATTTAGCCTTTATTTTGTACAGTGGGGCTATAATTATTATGGCCAATTTATTAAAAAAAAAGTAAGCCTCGGTGATGGTGGCGTATAATTGTATAACAAAGGGGGTGGTTCGGAACTACTGTGAGATTCCAAGTTCCAACACATTAGTGGACAGTACACAAACTTTACCAGGATGTCTCCCACAGACTTTGAGAATTTGATGAACAAAATGGGACAAAAAAACCACTAATTATTGCAAACATGTTCTGCCTGCCCTGCTAATGTGGTGATATACTTCCAGGCACCTTCCTTCAGATTATTTTTATAATAGTTTCTATACTTTGAGTCCCATAGAACACTATAGTTCTTACAAGATTCTACCAACTGAAATACAGATTCCTCAGACCAGTTCTCCATGTTTGCGAGCACGCAACAAACACGTCCCAACGAGACTGACGAATCCCTTTACCCTGTGTGTTCGTTGGAAAAACCGACAGCCGGCGGATCACTACAAACAGTTTGTAGCGAGCTCGAGGGCCCGTCCCACTTAGACGAATCCGTTACATTACATGTTACATTACATGCTCGGCTTGCCTAATGTATACGGGGCTTTACACAGTTTTACTTAAGGTGTATTTCTGTGCGGTACGTCTGAAGGATCGCACAGGAAGATAGTTCTCTGCTTTCCGATTAACAGCGTTGGACGGCGCTGACCTGCTTCAACGATAAGTGTTTTGTTTTTTGTAAATGAGATAGTTCATAGTGAAAGAAGGTTCGAGCTCGTCACCACTCGAACCCGGAACCGACAAGTTTACCGGAATTAACATTTAATTGTTGTTTTAGTTGTCGGCGCTGATATGGGTTCTTCAAGAGAAATAGTAGATATTCGAAAAGTTTAGTTGCGAGTGCGTTACCAAGATGTCACATGTATATATATTGTGTACACATGCTGTCTATATTTGATAAAACTCATTCAACTGTAATTTAAAATTTGTGAAAATAAACTTTCTTACCGCCAACCTTTCCGTATTCTATAGCTTAATCGGAATTTTCGCTAATGAAATAAATGTTGTGGAAATATCTTTAATTCTTTGACTGATCTTTCCGTAGGCTACCATTGTTCCTCTGTTTGATTATATTCAACACACACTTCAGTTTGATGATGATAAGAGCCTTATTTATCTATAACTAGCAATCCCGAACGGCGCTGTCCGTGACCCACTGTGGTATTTTGTTAAAAATAGCCCAATTAAAAACTAATTAAAAATTTAAAAATCTGGTTTTGAGGTGCATTTGGATCCCCTTCCGTCCACCTATGTTAAAATTTTCTGATCTCTGCGTTCCGTAGATTTGTCTGGGCATCTCACACAAGCACACAAACACACACAGACAAACACTTCTTTTTATTACTATAGATGGTGTCGAGTACTGAAAAACTCTTTGTTTCTCTTGATTCACTAAAAATTTTTTTTCCCCATAATCTATCCTACCATGGTATTATGGATGTACACCAGTAGTATACATAGTCATTGGACTTGAGACGTATCAGCCAATGGGAATGCGAGGAAAGGATATAGCCAATTAGATGTCAGAATACAAAGCAGACGAAAATATTAATTTCCATTTTTATATTTTAAATGTCTTGTGGTAGTCAAACTTGGACTAGTTTATTATTGATTAAATTTCTTTGTTTTTGCGTCAATGAATTTGAATGCCTATATTCATGACAGTAATAAAATTGGAACAAAAAATCGAATTTAATTTAATAATACAGAAAAAATTAGTTAAATTCTAGTTTGAAAATATAGATCTACAGTTTAATTAACATTGTTTTTTAAATGAGCCCTTAATTGAAGAATTTTTTAAAGACGTCTTAATTAGTGAAAATATGTTGGCCTATTTTCTATTAATAAAATACTATCGATTTACTTACGACTTTATACACTACGTATCATTATATACCGTTGTATTTTACGATGAATTATGTTCGATACACTATTGACCGTGACAAGGGGTCATTTAAACCCTACAGGACTCAGCTAATATTCCAAGGACAAGGCTCGAGCTTGTATACCTGCAGTGATTGTTGACCGTGACAAGGGTTCATTTAAACCCTCCAGGACTCAGCTAATATTCCAAGATCAAGGCTTGAACCTGGATACTTGCAGTGATTGTTGACCGTGACAAGGGGTCATTTAAACCCTCCGGGACTCAGCTAATATTCCAAGATCAAGGCTTGAACCTGAGATACCTGCAGTGATTGTTGACCGTGACAAGGGGTCATTTAAACCCTTCAGGACTCGGATAATATTCCAAGGACAAGTCTCGAACGCGCATACCTGGCGAGAGAGTCAACCGTGCAGAGCAAAGAGAGGGGATCACGAAAACATTTCGCTCTCGAGTCTGATCCAATAATCTGAGACCAGGGACATGCCTTTTCACTCTCTATCGATTACTACCATTTCTCTTATTCCAGCGGTCATGTTGTGTGCCTGGCCGAGATAAATATTCCCTTCGAGCCTTTCCTTGTAACGCTCGTACAAATAATGAGGGTGGAGTTGAGGGTGTGACTTCGCGGTTCAACTTTAGTTTCACATTTGGTTTGATTGAAAATAACCTTCATCAGTGGATACTATGATTGCGTCAGACTCTACTATTCTGGTTTGCCGGGACTCCAATACTGGATTGGTGGTTTTTACAAAATAGTTTCCTCACTCCTTCCATGAAATACGGGAACATTACTATCAGAAACCCTACCATATTAGATTTATTATATGCCTTTAACCTGGATGGGTATTTAAGAACAGTAACATAAAAAAAAAGTATTTAGAAAACTATTCAAAGTGAATATTTAAAACAAACTCTGTACCCTCGTAAAATACAACACTTTTTATGGTGTGATACCGAATTGGTGACCTGGCGGTATAGGGGTAAGGTATCGGACTTCTATACTGGCGGCCGGGGTTCAATCCTCGGTCCCGGCACAGATTTATCTGATTACCAAACCCTTCCTTCACCTCTGACAATACATCTTGTGAATGTGGGGAATGCCAGGCCTCCACCGTGGTTCGGATCCCACGTTAAACTGTAGGTCCTCCATTTCATCTCACAATCACCCTACCATTACACATTAGCGTAAGTGCGTATAATCCAAACGGGTAGTAAGACGCGGTGCTAATAATAATAATAAATGATACCGAATTTATCATCTCAGTTAAAAAAAAAAAGACGATTCGTACTGAGCTGAAAAACTGGCTAAGTCAAACTTTTTGCTGTTCTAGGCAACGATGTTTGTAGTAAAGTCCATCTTAGGTTCGAACATTTTGTGATTTTTGTAAACGTCTACAAGTCCATTCCTTTATTTTTAAGAGGCCTGAATAGCTCTTTACTTTCTCGATATCCACTGGAGATATTAAAAAATAATTGAATTCGAGAATTCGTTGTATGTCAACATTTCATGTAGTATAATCTGTATCTAGGCACAGAGCCGAAATAATTTTACCATTTGCTCTAGAGTTTTTATAAGCTGCCCAGAGGAGGTTTGGACTTAGATATGTAACCCTAAAATTAAGGGCAGTTTACTTAGAGCGAAAAGAGAAAATATCAATTTTCTCAAAATCGGCTCTAATGATTTTGATACATTTGTATCTAACCATTGTTTAACATTACAAATGAATTTTTTTTTCTTACATGATGGATTTCACCAAAGAACATACATGAAATAGTACACATTGTTACAGAAACATATTGAAAAGAGAGTAAGATCTGTTCACCAAATAACATAATAATCAACTCCCCGTTCCTCAGATCTCTATTTAAAATATATGTTTGCTTATAGCTTGAAGATATTGGTTTAATAAATAATATATTTTAAATAAAAGTGGTTTATTTTTAATATTCTTACAACTTTGCGATGGTAAGTTCTCAAATATTTGTGGGGGTATGACCAAAATTCGAGATATTTCCTTGTGTAAGTTAGTCTTAAATTCATTTACATGGAATAATAAGAGTTGCTATTTTGTTTGTTATGCTAAACAGTGAATAGTTACGAGTTGTAATCTGAATTATTAGAGAGGAGTTTAAGAAAATCCACAGTGCACCCTTTTATTTCAAGGGTTCAATTTTAGAAAACCTGCACAACAAAATCCATGCAGTAAAAACAAGCAGATCACCCCAATACGATCGCCAGAACAACCTCCCCCTAAGAAGTCTCCCTTTTCGTGGGCCGGTAAATATCGATCTGAATCAAGAATCGATATCTCGTCAATTGACGGTCGAGATCAGCCCTCCTAAGCAATAACGGGAGAAGGAAAGTATTGTTAACGTTGTCATCAGCTAAGATGGAAAGGGGAGGGGGGGAAGGACTACTTCCCAACCCCCCGACCTCCTTTACCCTCAATCACACCTGTGGTCACGTGGTAAAAAAAAATATGTTAGATTCGAAATATATTAGATTGACAGTGACACTGAAGTAGTAGTTTGAATTTAGATTTGGGTGAACTTGGGGTATTTTTTTCACATGGGATTTTCTCCCCTCTCTCTCCAAGCAAATGTGTTCTCCCTTTCTCTAATCTACCTTCCTAATTCCCAATCATATAGTTCAAATCTTTGTTAACTTTTGTGTTAAACGTAGGCTAATACCACCCGCTTCGGTGATATCACGGTTCTAAGGCGTCACTCTCGCATTGACGATCATGGGAAGATAAGGGTTCGAATTCCGGTTGGTTTTTTATTAAAGGTTTTAAGAACTCTCTCTCCACGCAGACTCTCTGATCCTCAACCCATTAACGTAATAAGTACATAAGCGTGTAACAAAAAAGGGTGGTAAGACGCGTTGATATAAACACGTACTAATAATTATCATAAATACAATTTTCCATTGATGTCCTGTTTTATAAGAAAATGATCTCTCCTGTTAAACCATGATTTGTCAATTTCTCGATGACAACTCTCTACTGTAACCATTAGATTTTAGAAATGTTAACTCAATATTTCTAAAATTTAAAATATAAATTCTAAACCATTGGTCTTTATTTAAAATTTTGAAATATAAGCTCTCATATATTTTCTAATAATCGGCTAAGTAGAGCTGTGTGAATCTTTATAAGTTTTTTTAAAATTTTGGCTTTGCTATTATCATAACCCTCGAAGGGAATGTCTTGATTTAATAAAAATCAAGACAATTTAATTTTGTTTAATATAACTCGACAAATAGCTGTGGAAATAAATAAATTCTTTAAGAAATTGTTGCTTCCCTTATGAATATTCAATTTTTTAAAAATAAAAATAATGCAAATTAGATCAAGTAGAACCCCATGAATAATTGTGGAAATCAATTTATTCTTTTACAACCACGTCTTACTACCAGATTGGTTTGTACGCTTATGTAATAATTACGTTAATGTGTTAGGGATGAGTAAGGTTGAATTTATAGAAAGGGGAAGTTTAAAACTATCTACTAGGGTAAAACCACCCTCATGACAGCTGACCGGGATTTGAACCCGTATCTTCTCATCATCCACAATCTGGTCTATTGAGATAATGACGCCTTATACTAGATATGACACGTGAACACGATTTGGGTGGCAGGCACACATGAAAATATAAACTCTAAATAAAACTTTTCCCAAAGTGGTATTAATTTTTGAGGTAGATAATATCTAGATCAGCCATGTCATTCACAATTAGTTTTGTGACGTCACCGTTAAAAATAGTCTTGTATGTTGTTGAAGACAACCAGCTATGAATGAAACATAAATATATTAGCTGGCAAAATACAACACGGTTCAAACTATGGTGGAAAAGCTTATGACTTTTTTTTTGATTTTAACATTTATAGATATTTATTGTATTTTTACCTCCTGAAGATATTACTTTCCATTTTTTTTTAAACTTTAGGTTAGTGTTATTAATATTGTTTAAGAAAATAGGCGTGTTTTCACGGTTGACCTGATATCGATGTTAACGAAATGTTTATGACCGAGACGATACCAACGCTCGGTTTGGTAACGATTTTCTTGACCAGACCAAACATTATGGTTATGAACAAAGAGCCGAGAATTTGTGCGCCGATTTCAAAACATCACCACTACCTACGTTCAATTTAAACGAGTATAACTTTGTAGTCAATTGATTTTAAGTTTTTGTAAATTAAAATGGACAGCAATTACTAGCTAGAAATATATGACCGTAAGTGGGTTCTTAAAAACCACTTAGCTATGAATAAAATATAGTACAATTTATGATCTAAGCCTATTTAATTTTACATACGTACTTCATGTTTTCTTAAGGTTATTTTTGGGAAGATATGTTAAGGATATGTAAATATTAAAACTAGTAAAAATAAGCACTAATCTAATTACAAATATAGCTAGTTTTCTGTAGATTTGCAGCAAATGTATTAGGATTTGTAGCGTCTTATGAATTAGAAAATATCGAACAGAAGCCATTTGTGGTAGGTAATGGAAGTGTATTGGTTTTAGACAGAAAATTTACGTTATCCATAAAAATATGGAAGAAAAATATGTTTTGTGTTCCCTCTATTCCCTATGAAATGATCATATGAAATGATTTCCTTTGGTAGACAGGAGCTACGTTGAGTTTATCGCGTAGAGATTAGTGTTTTGAATTCTCTCCTAGAGTTAAAATCCCCTTGTGTAATATCCCTACTATTTATTCTTTTGTTTATCTGAATAATTATGAGGAAGCTGTTCAAAATGTTATCACTACGAAGTTAAGGAAATGTGACGTGTTCCCTTACAGGATTGTAGTGAAGGACAATATCCCTGTTAGATCGGGACCTTATTCTTGTGGCCCCTAAGATGGAAATCTTTCGGCAAATTATTAATGATCTTGAGGTCAAAGGTGTGATTCGCCCCTCCAAATCCCCGTATGCCAGTCATGCATTAATCATCCCAAAGAAGGGAGAAGAACATATGTTAGTTGTCGACTACCGTAAGATCAACCAGAAAATACAATCTGACCCCTATCCTATGGCGAGCATAGAATCTGATTTTCAACATTTAGGTAGAGTTAAGGTGTTTGGCGTAGTTGACCTAAATGCTAGTTTCTTACAATGTTCTCTGACTGAATCTTCAAAGAAGTACACTGCTTTTGTGTCACCCTGGCAGCAATACGAGTTCAATCTAATACCCCTAGGTGGAGGTCAAGCGCTGAGTCGCGTCCTCAACCACGTTCTTTCTGATCTTAAATATTAGTATGTGTTTAATTATCTTGATGACATTTGCGTCTATAGTGACAACTTGAAGGATCATATAGGCCATCTTGAAACCGCGTTAAGTCACTTGCGTAGCGTAGGGTTGACTGTGAATCCAGACAAGGCCATACGGGCCAAACCCTCTATTAAATATTTGAGGTATGTGATCTCTTCTGAGAATTTAATCATTGATACTGAGACTGTTAAGCCCCTTATTGACTATCCACCCCACCGAATAATCTCAAAGGTGTTATGAGGTTTATTGGCATGTGCGCCTACTATTATTATTATTATTATTATATTATTATTATTAGCACCACGTCTTACTACCCGTTCGGGTTATACGCACTTACGCTAATGTGTAATGGTAGGGTGAAGAGGTGAAGGAAGGGTTTGGTAATCAGATAAATCTGTGCCGGGACCGAGGATTGAACCCCGACCGCCAGCACAGAAGTTTGAAACCTTACCCCTAGACCACCAGGTCACCTTGCGCCTACTATTACGGGTTCATCCTTATGTTCTCGGATATCGTCGCACTCCTTAACTCCCTCAAGAAAAAGGGAGCTGAATTTGTTGGGGGAAGCTCAATCCCAGGCCTTTAACTCTCGCAAACAGAAGCTTATCTCTCCAGAGGTATTGCGCATGCCTGATTTTTCTATCCTCTGTTTGCTTCATGTTGATGGGTCGTCTGTTGCTCTGGGGGCTGTGTTGTCCCAGAGGTCGTCGGAGGGTGTCCGACCGGTCGCCTTTGCTAGTCAAACGCTTACCGAGGCCGAACAGAGATACAGCTCCTACGAAAAGGAATGCCTCGCCTGTGTCTTCAGTGTCGAGCGGTTTGCCGACTACCTGGAGTAAAGGGAGTTTGAGCTTTATACCGACAATATTGCTCTTGCTTGGATGTGGCGTCATCCTAAGCAGTTTGGGAATATAGGCAGATGGGTGTGGAGGTTGTCCCACTTTAAATTCTCCACACATCATATTTCTGGTAAACATAATGTTACCGCTGATGTAATGTCACGTATGGCAGAAGACCAAGATCCTATAGGTTCTGAGGAGGTTGTTACTAACAATTGTGTTATCTATTCCATCCCTTAATCTTTTGTATCCATTCAAGACCATCAAGATAATGAGCCCTGGTGTGGGAAAATTATGGAGAGGATTCAGAGAAGTGAAAAGGTTGGACCTTTTGAAATATTTAAGGATTTATTAGTTGTCACTAATATTAGGGGAAAAGGTAGGAAGATAGTATTTCCCCTTGTTATTCGCTCTATGTTATTAAAATATTTTCACAACAACACTTTCGGAGGTCAGTTAGGTGTTCTGAAAACCTTCCGCAAAACTTCCCAAGTGTTTTTTCGGCCTGGCTTATATAATGATGTGAAATCATGGGTTAGCTGTTGTGTTGATTGTAAAAAGACTTAACCAGGGCAGAACTCTCATGTAGGGCTTCCTTCGGCCGATGTCGCTCAACGTCCCTGGCAGAAAGTCTTTGTTGATTATATAGGTCCTATCGTCCGTTCTTGACTGGGAAATTCTTGTATTTTGGTGCTTGTTGATGCCTTTTCTAAATTTGTTTTATTAATACCTCTTCGTGACACGAAAGCGACCAAAACTGTGAATGCGTTGTGTAGGCCTGTGTGGACATTCTTTGGGGCGCCTCGCGCCATTGTCAGTGATAATGTCCCTTGTTTCCTGTCTGCTGTTTTTAAGGACATGTGATGGGTGGGGGAGCCGATACAATACTACTAGCCCATACCACCCTGGCCCTAATCAGGTTAAAAGATTCAATAAGAACTCAGTTATTGCCTTCACTATCTTTCATCATCAGACTCAGAATAAGTGGGATCAAGAGTTGGAATTCCTCAACCTTGCTTTCAACTTTGCATTTCACGATGCTATTGGTTCCTCCCCGGCCTCTATTTTTATGGGTAGAGAGTTAACCCCCCCTCCCCTGGTAACTATTTGGCACATCAACCCATTGTTAGATGAGTATAGTGAAGTTTCCCATTTCGAGAGGTGTAGGTTATCGCTCAGTAACCATAAGAAAGCTCAACGTAGAGTAACCACCGCCTATAATAAAGGTGGGATCCCTGTCCCCTATGTGATTGGGGATACTGTTCTGTGCAAATACTCCCCACAGATATCCACTATTGAGAAAATCTCTGTGAAGTTGTGAGAGAAGTGGAGTGGTCCATGTTGAATAGAGAAGTTTATTACCCTCGTTACTGTGCTTGTGACTAACGTGGAAGACAAGGATATTTCCAGGAGGGCTCATGTAAGCCATTTGAAAATAATTCCGCCTAGATAATACGCCAAGAGTCACCGTGTAAGTCCCTGTGTTTTTATTTGTAATGTCCCCTTGTTACGCTCCGGAGCACCGTCTGTGTCTAGTCAGTATCTTTGTGTCATTTATAAATTTAGGAATTTAATGTAGTGATATAAATATATATCTTGTGAAATACTCTTTTCCAGAGATCACCAAGAAGGAACAATTTAATTGTCCACCTCAGGTCGGAGAAGAAGATATGTTGTGTTTAGTGTTGATGACGTTGGGTATGATAAAACGTAGATATATGAGGTTCAAGCATCACCAAGCGTTGGATATTGGACCCAATAATAAGATTTTAAGGATTGTATAAAGGACATAGAACTGTGCCTGCATTTTTTGTTTGTGCAGCTCAGAGAGGATTTCTTCTCCTGGTTTCATCCATTCCTTATTCTTTCCTGAAATGTGGCGAGCATGGGTCGATTAGACGTTTTAGATATTTAACAGGAACTTCAGTGAGATTGGAGTCCAAGCGATCGTCCAATGATGAAAAAAACCCAGTTAAATTGGTTTGCCAGTGAATTCGGCCACATCATGAAGTCCAAGGCCGCAACAAGACAGGATGTAGCTCTGGGAAGCGGACGGAGCTTGGGATTGTGCCGTGGAGTGGGAAGCATTACAGACCTTACCGGGAATAGAAGATAAACATCAAGAACAACTGCTCAGGCTGCTTCGAGCCTACCAGGATGCACTGGGAAGCCCGTTACCCTTCAGT
>CABFOV010005849.1:4601-25867 GCA_902141375.1 Timema poppense
CATTATTTGAATGGATTTAGGTTTGAAATGTATCAGCTGAAATGAGGCTGTATTGCAAACACACATCTTGATTAATACCATATGTTTAGTGAAGTTGATGAATTTAGTTGAGCAGGATTTTTTTTTTCTTGGGATGCGAGCGTGAAGGGATTTTCAGATAGATTGGTGCTTTTTGGATGATTAGTGAATGTTGAGGAAATATTTGGCCTACCATTGGAAAATTTGATATTCAGGTAGAACCAAGGTTGACGTTCTGAATTAACCAGTAATATACATCATAGTCGGAGTGGAAAAAAAAGCGTTTTGGCTACTTCCACGTAATATGGTTGCGTGATTTCATAGAAATCTCATACTCTCCAATTTACACTCGTCATTTTTTCCTCCCTGCAATACCTATTGCCTTAAAGTGCAATGAAATCTCATCTCGGGCTCAATCAATCCCCATGGTACTGCTCATGGTTCTTGCTGCAGTTTAATATGGTATCCATTGTAAACATCAGTATTTTTGTTCAAATATTATTAATTAGTTTAGTTTTTCTTTGATCCCTGGCGCTTTTAGAATGTTCTTTCAAGTAGTGGGTCTGGATCGGGCTCAACTCAGCCTTGTGAGGACAAATTAGGAGCTACTTTAATAAAGAAGTAGCAGCCCTGGTCCTTTAAACTGAGATAAATGCTTGTAGGGTTCGCTGTGTTGACCAAATAACACCCTCTATCCGCGGAAGTTGGCACTATCTTTGGCAACATATGGCAGCCGCTCGGTCAGTAGGCTATAGCTCGTTTGCGGGATGAAACCATGGATTTTTAAAAATTGCGTAACAAATTGTAGTCAGGCAAGGTAGCCACTCTTAAAGGTGATTTACACGGTTCTGTTTTTGATAATATTCACCGGCTTCTTTTGACGCAGCCTTGACGCTTTCCCTGAACGAATATCTGGCTGCAAAACTTGATATCTGATAAACTTTTACACAATTCTTCTAAAAAGTGGGAAGCCACCAGCGTTTAGCTAGTCTTGAGTGTCATGGCGTCAAACTAACTCACCTCCCACATCCGTCTCAAACAAGGATTGTAGCCAGCTGCCCGTCTCGCGCATGCGCATTAAGGCAGACCCATTCACTGGTAGCTCTTTAAAGCGCTGACACACAGCTTATTTTGACGCTGCTGGTAAAAGCAGCTAGTTATTCGCTTTGTGGGAGCGTAAAAGTTGGCTATGTTCAACTTGTCAGCTAGCGTCCTTTATTCACCGCGTCTTCAAAATGATGACACGAGAGAATAAAAGAAGCCGCGAATTTAGAATCTCTTACCGGCGAGTTCGCCAGCTTATAAAGAAGCTTGTTCTAAGCTAATAAAAGCAGAAACGTGTAAATCACCCTTTAGTGATAGAATTCAGGAAAACTGTAAATTGTTGGTGTAAATATACAAATAATATGCGTAGTTAGTAAGACTCGGAGCACGGAAACCAAACATCCAAATAGCAACAAAAAATCTTTTGTAGAAAAAAAAATCGACGATACTTTCTTAAAAAGTAAAAAAAAGGGAATAATATTTAAAAAAAACTGTTATCAGTAAACTACCCTTTTTTATAATGTAAAGCACTCCCAGATAACCATTTTTAACAAAATCGTTAGAGGTATAATCAGTCAATTTAAAATTTTCAGAAAATTACTTGATAATAAACTACTGTTGTGTGAATTGTTCTGCTAAAAACCAGTATACGAGTACAGTGTTATTTATCAAATACTCCCAAATCACCAATTTTGAACAATATTAATAAAACCATGTTTGAAAGTTTCTAATTTTTTATTTATCAGTCATCAGTGTCGTCAGTAAGCTACCATTGAGTTAGAGTTAGGTTTATAGTTAAAAGTATGGATGCTACTCTAATGTTGGACTTGACTGCCTCAGACAGGGAGATCGGGTTTCGATCCCAGTCGCGTGCACTGAGGGTGGTTTTTCCTAAATGGTTTTCCATTCTCCTTCCATGCAAATGCGAGTGCACTTCCTCTAAATTAAACCGACCTAATCCCTAACTCATCAGTGTGATTAGTAGGCCTGTGTAGGCGTATAGCCTGAACGGGTAATAAGAAGTGGTTCTAAAAAAAAATGTTGGATGAAACTAATCAAACCTTTTCGGATGTAGCTCCACGTACGGACAGACAGACGGACAGACATAATTGAAAAAATCTCTTCTCTTTTTAATTTCGAAGGGCGCATTAAACGTTAAAATCTTTTGTATTTTTTAAATCAAATATTTTTCCTTATAAAACACTTTCTCCATATGAGAAAGTAAAAAATAAACTTTGTCCAGAGAAAGTTATTCCAGGATTTTCAGGAAGTGACCAAAATTAGTGATGCGTTGACACGTTTTCAAATTTGGGAGTCGAAAGAATACGTTTTAAAAAAACCACCTCCCCCCACCCCCAATCCCCAACTTCCCAGCCGAGCTGCTAATTATTATGTGACAGTGGTGAAGGATTAACAGAATTACATTTTATTATTAAATCATGAATCGACTACGCATCCATGGCTGGTTGAATGTGCGAGGCGGATTGGAGAAAAAATAATTGAAGGAAAAAGAACGACGGGTTTTTCAAAAATGGGTTCGAACATAGTAATTTTCAAACAATATTACTGCACTAGAAACACGTTTATCCAATTCGCGATCATTCAAATTACAGTTTATCTGTAACATTCTTTAGACCAAAAAATTGTTATTAAAAACCGTAATAATTTTAACTGATAAGTTCAGATTGCAAAAAATGTCTTTTAAAATACAGTACACTAGCGCTATAGTTGCTGTTTTTTTGTTTTTCTTTTTTTTATTTGTTTGTTTGCATCCCGTCTTACTACCATTCAGATTATCAGTATAGGTACTACTGTATTTAAGCTAATGTTTTTGGGATGAGGAAGTTTGAATACATGGGAAATGTACCCAGATTTCAGTGGACCGAGAGTGGAAAACCATTTTGGAAAATCCACCCTCGGTACATCCGACCAGGATTCGAACCCTGATCTCTCTGTCATCGGCAGTCTAGTCTAACACGCGAGTAACGCCCTAGACCATACGGCCACCGAAGCACGTCGTATTTGTTTTAATTTAATATATATATAGGATACAGGTGTACCATACATAACACGTAGGACCTAATTTAGGGGAGGACAGAAGACACAAAAAACAATGGAAAAAATATTAACATGTGCCTTATTTGACCATGTTTCGGAGCTATAGTCATGTTTGTACTACAGTGTGGACGTATTCAAAATGGCTACCTTCGGCCTGAATGCATGCCTGCACTTGTCATATCGTGAAATGCAACACTCTTTCAAAAATACCAGGGGTTTAGAAACACCAGAAAGTAGTTTTATTATTATTAGCACCACGTCTTACTACCTGTTCGGTTTATACGCACTTACGCTAATGTGTAATGGTAGGGTGATTGTGATACGAAATGGAGGACCTACAGTTTAACGTGGAATCCGAACCACGGTGGAGGCCTGGCATTCCCCACATTCACAAGATGTCTTGTCAGAGATGAAGGAAGGGTTTGGAAATCAGATAAATCTGTGCCGGGACCGAGGATTAACCCCGGACCCAGTGGAAGTAGTTAAAGACGGCGAGTAAAAAAACCTCAAGTTTTAAGACCAACCATGAGCTTAAGTTCATATATTATTATTAAATACAAATATATTTCAATAATTTGAGGTAATCCAATATTTTTTTATCAATCTCTATTTTTTTAACTGGACTAGTTTTAAACTTAGTTGTGGTTTGTGCTCTCTTAGAATATTCTACTTCTTTTTTTCTGTTCAAGTTGTCTAAAGTTGTCTTTTCGTAGTGGTTTTGATGAGAGAAGAGGAAAGGGGGTTTTAGGGAAAAGGGGGTTAGCAATTGCGAGGTTATAAGGGGCCACCATAGCACAATCCACCTTCTCTTTTTTGAGTTCAAGCAAAGACGAGCTACCTAAAAGAGTCGATGTGTTCACATTTTTCCACTTTCCTTCCCGTGAAATGCTCTTCCCTTTTTATTTACTTCATCCTCTCTTCTTAAAGTCTAAATAACTTACTTTTTAAATGTTTCATTATTCTGGGTGATGGAAACTTTTTTAATTAAACTATGCAGGTTTTGCATTTAGAGTTGTATTTATGCGTAAACAGAACAAAACCCCTTTTCCAGCGTACTCTTTAATCCCCTCAAAAAAGCCTGGGGGGAGGGTGGGTTGTTGAAGATATGTTTTCAGCTAGATTTCATCCATCCAGTAAAAGTGGCAAGCTTTAGATTAGAGCTTTTGTAGTTAGGTTGTAAATGGCCAACTGGTAGTGTATATAAAAAAACAACTTGTTCAACCCTCTATTTGGAGGTGCGGTAGCTTCAGCGGGGGTTGAATTTGGTCGAATCCCGTGGCAGGTGATTAAAGTGGGAAACATTGAACACAAGTATAACAGCGCCGGCCATTGAGTGAAGTTAACCCCTTGGTAAGGGGAGGGGGTAGGGGTTAAAGGGAGGTAGGGGGTAGCACAGATCGATAGTAGAACAGTTTTGGGGGAAAACGTTTCGAGTAGAAAGGAGGGTTGGTAATAAAGTGTGGGAGGAAGGGGAGTTGTGAGAGATGTGGTTTGAGTTAAGGGGTTGGTGGGCAGGAAAAGGCTAAAAGGGACTCGTGAATTTCTGTGCTTGATAGCAGCTTTTGACCTCTATCTCTGGGGTTCCTGCCCTTTGTTCTCTCGTTCTTTAAGAACTTTTTTTTTTGTAAGTTAACGTGGTTATTTTAATGCCACTGTAACTTATCTAAGGTTTGAGAGTTTTGATTTAGGTTGCTGGACTTTATCTAAGGATCAGTTACCTTACCTTGGGGATGAAATAAAAAAAGTATCGATGTTAATTAAACCTATACTCTTATCATAGAACTCGGATATATATAATTAAAGAACACACTAGCAAATAGACACAAGTCTATCCTTTTAATAAGTTAGAAACATGCTTCAGTGGCTGCATGGTCTAACTGCCTATGACAGGGAGATCAAGGTTCGAATCTTGGTCGGGTGTACTTTGGGCGATTTAAAAATAATAGTTTTCCACTCCCCCTCCACGCAAAATTGGCTACACTTCTACTAAATATAACCTTTCTAATCCTCTACACATTAGCAGTAAATAAACGTGTAACTAGAATAGGTAATAAGACGCGGCTTTTTTTTAAGTGGTAGTTTAGCAAACACGAGAAAAGGTCAGTGTTTTTTCAGTTTTTATAACAAAACAGTTTTTGGGCAAAATAAATAAAATATTACTTTAGTACAAACATAAATTATTATTATTATTATTAGCACCGCGTCTTACTACCCGTTCGGGTTATGAGCTCTTACGCTAATATATAATGTTAAGGTGATTGTGAGATGAAATGGAGGACCTACAGTTTAACGTGGTATCCGAACCACGGTGAAGGTCTGTCATTCCACACATTCACAAGTTGTGATTAATACACGTCTTGTCAGAGGTTAAGGAAGGGTTTGGTAGTCAGATAAATCTGTGCCGGGACCGAAGATTGAACCCCGGATCCCCAGCACAAAAGTTTGACACCTTACCCCTAGACCGACAGGTCCCCTGAGTAGTACAAACATAGAGTTTAATTTCCTTCACATGGTGATATCATTTTTTGAATATCTGTCATGATCATAGTGGCATTAGTGATCCCTAATATAAGTGTACTAATTACGCTATTGTGTTAGGGATTAGGAAGTCTTAATATAGGGGGAGAGTAGAAAGCCATTTAGATAAAAAAAAAACTCAGACCTCACTGCACCCGACTGGGTTTGAGCCTCGTCTTTGACAGCCTAGTCTAACACGAGAGTAGCGCGTTAGACCACGCGGCCATCGAAGCAGGTGTTGAAAAATTCTAATTATATGTCTATAGTGAGAAATATTTGATTTGACTTTGCTGATTTAAAAAAAATAAAAACACCCCTTAATACGCAATCCCTACCATCCTACCTTGAGGAATATTAATTGTAGTCTACGATGCAAATACAAGTATAGGCTTATTCAGGGGATCAGCGAAAGATCTGAACGCAAATAAGTGTAATTCAGACTTTCGCCGAAAGAGAGTAAAATTTTCTTCAATGGCTCAGAGATGCGTGTAAAATATTTACAAAATATGAAACCATTTTGCAAGTATTTTAATTTTAAATTGTGCCTTGTTCGTCCCTATTTTGCATTATTGTAGATATGCGGCTAGCCTAGACTTATAGTACGTTTCGTTAGATTAATAAAAACACAATATTAATTAGATTACTAAATAAAATATATAGTTTTAGTTGTTCTAGAGCTAATAATGCCTTTAGAGGTTTGTTGCTACTAGTGCTACAATCTAGCGGCAACCGGGAGAAACTCGGGGAACAGTTGTAGAGTGAATTGTCCAATGGAGCAATCGGAAACTTAACCTTTCTCTCGTGCTTGCGTGTAATATTTATTTTCTTATATAGAGAAAGTATTACAATCGTGAAGAATGTCATTCTAAAGATTACTATGGATGTTAACATTTTGTGTGAACCCAACGTAATATTTTTTTAAATCCCCCGTCTTACTTACTACCTGTTCAGGTTATACGCATATGGGCTAATTACACTAATGTGTTAAAGATGAGTAAGGAAGCAGTTTAGTGGCAGTCTACCAGCATTTGCGTGGAGGGAGAGTGGGAAAACAATTTCGGAAAAAACCTTTCAGTACAACCGACTGTGATTCGAACCCCAATCTCCCTGTCATCGTCGGTCTAGTTTATTACGATAGTGACGCTTTAGCCCAGGGGGGATGGCAAACAATGGCCCGTGGGCCAATTATGGTCTACCGGATTGTTCATTACGGCCCACGGGATAAATAATTTTATGTTGCTTTGGGAAGGAGGTTTTAAAGCAAAATTGAACTTTATATAAAACCACGTCAAAATAAATTCACAAATCATGACCTGAAAATATGGCAAATGCGAATTAGTGTACTCAACCATGAAACTTAAGAACATTGAACTTATTAATCTACTTACTGATAAGCTAGTATCTACTTTCTTATGAATCTCCTCCTCACAGTTTGTCATCTCACACTCCAACATATAAATCTTGTGAACAAACTTAAAACATACCAAGCCACTGAGGTATTTATGTATTTAAAACTTAAAAATGCATTTAAACTTACTCATGTTAATCTATTATGTGTTTATAATTTGTTTAAATTAATTTTAATGAAAAAGTGAAAGGGTCGTAATGAGATGTGTCCAAGCTTCATTTTATTTAAAAAAAGGAGATTTGAAAGTTTGATAAAATCCTCAAATCTTATGTTACGGTTACAGGCAGTTATAAACAAGCAAAGATGGAGATTATATGATGGGATTTTGCTGAAACAAATGAACTTATGTTTCCCCCTCCCCCTTTCTTCCCCCTCCCCCTTTCTTCCCCCCTGTATGTTGGACACTAGAGAGGGGTATTAACTCTGTGTTTATTACCCATTTCGTTGGACGCGTGGTCTAAAGCGCTACTCTCGCAGTAGATTGGACTGCCGATGACGGGAAAATCGAGGTTCGAATCTCGGTTAGGTGTACTGAAGGTATTCTTTTTCCAAATTGGTGTCTCCCGCAACGCAAATGCGGGCACATTTCCTATGAATATAACCTTTCTGATACCTAATACACTAGCATAATTAGTACATAAGCGTATAACCCAAACGAGTAGTAAGACGTGGTGTTAAAAAAACAATTAGGTTTTGATTAAAATGAGGCTTGGTAGTATATCATCCCGAACACCTTAAAATAATGAAGACAAAAATTTGGATTGCCAAATATTTACTCGCTCTCGACACCTCGGAGAGAAAGTATTGTGATTGTCAAAAAATCCGAACTTGAGATTTTGATAAATATCAACGTTTCATTAACCCCTGAAACAAAATAAGTAGTTTTCGCAATGCCGTCTCTCCATCTGCATTTGTATCTGTCTGCCTGCCTATCTGTCTGTCCGTCTGTCTGTCCGTCCATCAGCCTGTCTGTCCGTATCTCGTGCTAAATACGAAACTATTCTACCGTTTGGGCTAAAACTTCGTATCTGTGATTTTCATAAAGACTCCTCAGAGGGTTTTTTTGGAATTAGGTATCCAACCCTAAATTTAATGGTAGTTTATTAAAGGGCAAAAAGAAAAAAAAAATATTTTCTTGAAATTCGTTTTAATGGTCTAGATTTAATTTTTTATCTAGATACTGTTTATCACTATAAACAAGATTACTATTCTCATTTTCTTATTAAAATGAATTTGAAGGTACTTTACAAAGGTAAATTTTCAAATCTTCATAATTACTCCTCAAATATTTGAGATACAAAATAACTTTCCATTGTAAAGTTGTAGTACGATTCAAATTACAAATCTTTTATTTGAAGTATATTTTTAAAAACCCAATAGTTTCTGAGCCATAAGCAAATATATATAATTTTTAATTCAGTTCTTTTAAAATGAATTTGATTCTTATGTTCTTTGGTGGACAAAGATGTTTCTCTTTCCCCACTTTTTCTGTAACAGTTTTCCTAATTCCTAATGCCATAGAGTAAGTAACAGTGTATATTATTTCATTTATGATCTTTGGTGTAATATTTCTACAACAATGTATAGACTTATTATTTCGTTTCCCAAATTTTACGAATTTTTAGTAAATGTGTATTTTAAGATAAAATCTAGAGAAATTCTTCACTGCGACGGACCGTCTATTTTATTGTAATAAAAGAGTACATATTTTTTTAAACATTGTGTAAAACTACTTGTTCGGGTTATACGCTTATGTACTATTTACGCTAATGGTTTTAAGAATTAGGAAGGTTAAATTTATATGACGTGCAGCCGCATTTGCGTGGAGGGAGAGTGTAAAACCATTTTGGAAAAATACCCTCAATACATCTGATCGAGATATGAACCTCGTTCTCCTCGTCATTGGCAGTATAGTCTAACACAAGAATGGTGCGTCAGAGCACGTGGCCACCGAAGCGGGTATGAATTTTATTTTTATTTTTTTCTACAGATTGCTAATGCAAATATTGATATCATCAGCGGAGGTTGCGTGGTCAGTAGCCTGCAGCGCGCTTGTCACGCGGTGGAGTTGTTATTATTATTATTTAATTTGCTACCACCAACACTCCGAGACCGAGAAATCCCTGAAATAAATATAGCGAAAAATAAAATCAAAGAATGGATACTTCAAGGCATGCTTCAAACAACTATGTAAATATTTTTGAGAGGAAATGTTATGATATGTGTAAGGCTTTTTGTTTTTAATCATTTTATTATTATAATTTTTACTATTTTTTAAATATTTATTTACTTGCAAGACCTAAAGATGTACCTTTAGGCACCTCGGCATTGTATCAAAAAGTCAATTATGTAATTTTTCTTTTAAATCCTAAATAAACAATGATTGATTGGTTATTATTATTATTATTATTATTATTTAGCACCGCGTCTTAATACCTGTTGGGGCTATACGCTTAAGTACTAAATTCGCTAATGAGTTAAAAATGGAGAAAGTTAAATTTTAAAGGAAGTGAACCCGCATTTGCGTGGAGGGAAAGTGGAAAACCGTTTAGGTAAAACCATCCTCAGCTCACTCGACCGAGATTCGAAGCTCGATCTCCCCGTCCTCGTCAGTCTAGCTCAAAACAAATTTAGTGCGTTCGACCATGGAGTCATCATGTAGTGCGAAACAGGTAATATAATTATCAGATAAATTAATTAATAGAGTAATAAATACACGGAATGAATATAACATTTGGAAACGATATTGATTAGTCAGTAATTTAAAGATTTATATTAATAAATGAATTAATATATATTACGGGTACAGTAGCCCCATGGCTTCTTTGGTGCTCACTGACAGCTCACAGCTGACTTCTGACAGTCAACATTTAAGTATGTACCTAAATTTTGACAGTCAAAAGTGACAGATGCTAAACACATGTTTTTGCAGATCATCTGGTTCGGCGTAGAGATACGTAATTTGGTCTGGTAACTTTTTAAAGCTGTCAGTCAGCACCAAAGAAGCCATGGGGCTACTGTACATAGGCCTACATACCTATTCACGCCGTTCCCTTACGGGGTAGGCAAGAAACTGTGCATATATATAAAAAAACAACTCCGTACTTAATCCATCCTCACTAACTTTCTCCACACTTCCCTATCCTTGAATACTCCTTTTGCTTCAGCAACATCCATACACCAAGTTAACCATGATATTTTATTCTTAAAACTCTTAACCTTTCTCTTTTTCACGCATTCGTCTACTAGCCATGTCTTACATGGCTTGATTCTTCCTTTTGATCCACACACTCTACCTTCATATATTTGCTTCGTCATTCGATCCACACTCATCCTCTCAGCATGTCCAAACCAACTTAAGACGCTTCTTTCAAATTGACCTATTCGATTCCCTTACGGATTTATTAAATAATTACTCACCTATTGTTTACATAATATAGATAAGCCCATCAGTTTTAGTTTTCATATGAAAAATGAGTTAATATATCATTCTTTTTCTAGCATTTCACATGAGTAAAACAGTACGCCCCCTTTATTTTGTCACCACACGTCCAGTATAGATTGCAAATGTTTTGTACAACATATGTTTGCTTTTAATTAAGTATTTCAGGTTGTCACAAAACTACGTTTATTTACTGCCTCAGTAGTTGGCAAGTTAAATTTTAACCGCTGCAAATAGAAGGCATTGCCAAACCTAACACAGCCTTTGGCTAATATACTTTATAATGAAAATAGTTCGATTTGGTTCGAATCGGTATTTGTTTTATTTTGATGTAACGCAATGTTCTAACCTAATAAATGCATCAATTTATATTTAAATCATATGCCTTGAAGGTACACGTAGACAAATTAAACGAGCAATCAAATTACGTTTTATTTTAAAAGAATTTAAATCTGTTTTAGGATGTATTGCAGACCATTTCGTGATTAGTTATTCCAAACATTTAATTGGATACTTTGAATACTTAAAACAATGTGATCCAGCAAATGAACATAACAATTACCTTAAAATAACATATGCAATTATATATATATTTCTAAACTGGCTATAGTATAAAACAGTGGTTCCTAAATCCCGGGCCGCAACCTAAATGAGGGTAACAAGGAATATTTCAGAAAGTTGCAAAAAGGTTTAGAATATATTTTTTTAAATATTATAAATTATTAAACTGACATCCACTTCATCATATTATACTTATAATGATATAATTATTATAATTACTGGAATACTGGCAATAGCGACACTGTTGAAACGTTTTTGAAGACTCCTATACTCCAAATTTTGGAGTCATTTCAAGGACAAGCCCATTCTCAGTCGGGAAATTTAAAAAGCTTTTCCCTTATTCTGACAATATAGTCTACATCTGTGAATAGGGATTTTCAGATATTGTAATGATCAATAGCATCAAAATGATTGGCGTTGAACTCAAAACTCGAATGGATCACCTACAAAACGAAGTAGTGTCAGAGTTGACAATGAAAAATTATGTTTTTGCCGACCAATTTTTCACGAGGATACAATGAGTAATTTATTATTTGTAAGATTTTTTTTTTTAGCGTATGGCACACATGACCGCGAACAACGGGTCCTGAGTCAAGCACTTCATCCCAAGACCTTCAAGGTCGACCTAACTTAAATAAGAAATACTAAACCTGATAAGTGTAAATGATATATATATATATATAATGTATTAAATTTTATATACAAGCATGCCTAAATATAATATTTTGATAAACTTTGGATATTCTGGACTCTAAAAATGTATATCGAAAGCGAAATTAAATAGAAAAAAAAAGCAGTCGACCTACTTTATATTATAGGCTCTTTGCTAGTTGAAAATCTGGGTTCTTGGTTTGGTCGAGATATTTTAACTGTTTTATAACTGCTTCAGTGGCTGCATAAACTAACGTGCTACTCTCACATTATTATTATTATTATTATTAGCACCGCGTCTTACTACCTGTTCGGGCTATACGCACTTACGCTAATGTGTAATGGTAGGGATGATTGCGAGATGAAATGGAGGACCTACAGTTTAACGTGGGACCCGAACCACGGTGGAGGCCTGTCATTCCACACATTCACAAATTGTGATTAATACACGTATTTTCAGAGGTGAAGGAAGGATTTGGTAATCAGATAAGTCTGTGCCGGGACCGAGAATTGAACCCTGGACCCCCAGCACTGAAGTCCGACACCTTAACCCCAGACCACCAGGTCACCCACTACTCTCACAGTAGAATGGACTAACGATGATGGGGAGATCGAGGTTCGAATCTCGGTCGTGTGTACTGGATTTTTCACAAATGGTTTTCCACTCTCCCTCCACGCAAATGCGGCTAAAATTCCTATAAATAAAACCTTCCTAATCCCTAAAACCACTACCGTAATTATATTATATTATACTACTATAAAGCCACATGGCTGACTCACTCACTGATATTAATGTTAACCCACTTCCAGATGAGTTAGAAATTTTAAATTTGGCAAACGTATAGCTTCTAGCCTGTAACCGACGGGAACATTACAAAAAGTTAGAAAAAAATCTAGTTTTTAACCCTCTAAAAAAGTTCAAAATGTGAAGCAACTTTAAAGTCGGTGCGACCTTTCTTTAGAGGTCTCTTGTGGCTAAACGGTAAGACCTATCAAGAAACGGCATTATAATTACATTAGTTTACATCCACTTGCAAAGAAAACCTTCTGAGGGGTTTGGGGCAGAGCCCCCAACGAGCAAAGCGAGCTAGTCTATCAGCGTATAAACTGAATGGGTAGTAAGACATGGTGTTATAAAATAAACTTGTAATTTATGATAAACACAAACACACATTTTCGTATTTTATAGGAAGATAGTTGTTTGGACAGGTTTTACAGCCACTTCAGTGTCTGGATAGTTTAAGGCGTCCAACTCTCAATTGACTGAACTGGACGTGAATGTGGCTACACTTCCTATAAATACAACCTTCCTCACCCCTACATATTTAGCGTACTCAGTACACATGTGTATAACCTGAACGCCATCCTTAAAACAAAGAAATAAAAGCGAAGGTCACGACTTCTTGGAAAAGAACATTTTAACTTCTTTCGCTAAAGCGTGAGAATTCAGAAAAAACAACTTTTAAGCTGCGTTTACTTTTTTTTTTTTTCTTCACACACTTGAACTGTTTCTGATGGGCGTGGTTTTTTTTTTCCAATTTTTTTTTTTTCTCTCCAAACGATTGCTTAGAAATACCATGTTTCTCTCTCACTGGTGAGCAAATTGAACAAGGCGTCCATTTCGCATTCCCAGGATTTCTTGTAACAGGAAACTTGATGTTCGAATCCTATCCAGGTATAGTGAGTGAGGTGTTTATACATTATGGTTTTTCTCCTCTCCATCCACGCCAATGAGGTAAACTCATTCAAAATGTTATCGTTCTTATTAATTATCCCCCCATTCGTTTAAATAAGCTGATAGTAGGTTATTTGAAGTATTTAGCGACACAACAACCTGCCTTCCAGCCATTCATTTATCACTATGAAAGGAGAAACCCATATTTTGACGTTGACACATTTTTCGGCCATGCCAAGACTCGAACCCTGAGCCCTTATCTCGGTAGGAGGACACCAGGGTTGCCACGCAACTGGAAAATCTGAAAAACACTCAGAAACTCACCAAATAGCTAAACATTACTAGATATTTTTTTAATTGGCGGCATTTTGGCTCCCCCAGACCGGCGCAAACTATTTGCTGCTGCGGATAGTTCGCGTTGATTAATACGCAGCGGTGTACATACATGGTTTATCAACGTGTTCAAACCGGAGTGGTAGTGTAGTTGCGGCTTATTAACGTCTTCAAACCGGAGTGGTAGTGTAGTTGCGGCTTATCAACGTCTTCAAACCGGAGTGGTAGTGTAGTTGCGGCTTATCAACGTGTTCAAACCGGCGTGGTAGTGTAGAGTTGCGGCTTATCAACGTGTTCAAACCGGCGTGGCAGTGTATGGTTGGGGCTGCGATCGTGCAACGTTTTTATTCGCCTCAAATTATATTCGCTGTTCACCGCATTTCTATCACTGCCGCGTATTTACCGCAAGTTAAAAACAATTGTAAAAACAGAAAAGTTAATATAAATTGTTCTAAATTATCCTATTGTACTGTACATGATTTATCACACGAAGAATACAAAAACATAATGAAGAAATACAAAATATGGCTTGAAATTGGAAAATAATTAAATGAAAGTGGTAAGTAATATCGCATTGTTTTATTATAGATACTTAATATTGTTACAAACAAAATATTTATTGATTCATTATTTTGAATTTGATATAGGCTAATTTTAGAGTTGAGAAAAACCCGGGTATTTAAAAAATTAAACCAGTAGGGGTTATATTGATCAAAAGTAGTTTGTGAACGTGATTAAAAAAAACACTGTATTCCGTGATGGGAAAAACCACTAACGTGCCATTTTCTTCCGGTTCTAAGGTAGTATATTTTAACACAAAGGCTGCGACTGAAGTGCAGCTTCGGTGTGAATGAACACGCAAATTTCGTTGCCGCTGCGAATAATTTTCGCCGGTATGCGGGAGCCTTTAAGCTGCAATCTTTAAATAACCGGTATTAACCGAAAAATTGGAACTTTTATTATAGTCTTTCTTATATTGGATTGTTTTAGGTATATTATTATTATTATTATTACCACCGCGGCTTACTACCCGTTCGGGTTATACACACGCTAATGTGTAATGGTAGGGTGATTGTGATATGAAATGGAGGACTTACAGTTTAACGTGGGATCCGACCACGGTGGAAGCCTGGCATTCCACACATTCACAAGTTGTGATTAATACACGTCTTGTCAGAGGTGAAGGAAGGGTTAGGCAATCAGATAAATCTGTGCCGGGACCGAGGATTGAACCCCGGACCATCAGCACAGAAGTCTTACACCTTACCCCTAGACCACCAGGTCACCTACGTTATAGGTATAAAACAATAAATATTGACTTTTTTTTTTAAATCAATGTAGTTTCTCTCTATTCAAATAAATATATCATTTGATATACTAGGTGACCTGGCGGTCAAGGGGTAAGGTGTCAGACTTCTGTGCTGATGAATGTGGGGAATGCCAGGCCTCCCCCGTGGTTCGGATTCCACGTTAAACTGTAGGTCCTCCATTTAATCTCACAATCACCTTACCAATACACATTAGCGTGTAGCTCGAACGGGTAGTAAGACGCGGTGCTAATAATAATAATAATAATTTGATATACTAAACAATGTATCTTTGGTATTTCCACTTGTTTTTATTTATCCATGCAGGGTAAACTATACATAAACTGGAACCAATATTTTAATTTTCTGAGAATAAGGATGTAAAATTTATCTTTACATGTTTTTCTTAGAAATAACTTAAAAATGGGTTTACTCAACACTATACATATATGACTTATATTATCGAGAATTTTATGAAAAACAAATTTAATTACTCAATAATTTAATCTATGATATCGAAAAAAAGGCTGGAAAAATGATAATTATTTCTGGAAAACACGGGAAATTTTGGACACGCTACCGACTTAGCTAAGGTTTCGGACAAACGAACAAAAATTACAGCAAAATCAAAAAGCTGATTTGATTCTTCAATTCTAATTAAAACTGAAAATTACCAAACAAAAAAAAATCTTCGTAAAAAAACTAATAGCATACGTATTTACAAAATAACTTAACACAACCCATTAGTATATTAATTTGTATTAATAAAATATATTGGAATAAGCCGTAACAAAAACTTTAATTCCTCTGAATGGCTAGAAATAGGAGGAAAGGGGTGTGTTTTAGTGGGATCGGGATTATTGCTGGCACCCTTTTACATCCCCGTAAGAACTAATACATCTCCGTTTTCCCCTTGTACCTTTACCCACCAATCAATTGACAAAGTAATGAGCATATAGTGTGATTCTGTGGGTTTGCGATCAGTCTCCAAAGATTAATAGCCTACTAAGTTATACCTCCCCCTTACTCCCTTTCGCTCAAACACTCCCTTTCAAACATCCACCACCCTCACACCACCTACACCCAACTGTGACGGTCTCCCAGCAATATTGCCTGCCACTTACAATAATGACTGGTTAGCGTGTTTGTTTTGGTTTGGTGTGGTGTGCCGTTAGACCACCGGTTATCTGACGACTTCCTCTTGTCAACTTGACATAAATTACTTTCCGTGTCTCTCTTAGAACCTCTCCAAGCAACACTTTATATACATAAAAAAAACTCTTCACAACCTCTCAAACCCTTTTCCACCCTCAAATAATATTAATAAAATACAATCTCATTTTATCTCAGCGTGACCGGACTTAGTGTAAAGCGAGCCTTTATTTCTAAGAGTTAATTGAATTTTACTCTTCAGGGGGGACGTTAGTATGAAAAACATTTAACTCCCACCAGTTTTTTCCGATTATTATTATTATTAGTCACGAGCAAGTGGCCTTAACTGGTAATGTCTGCGTAGTTTATTACTTAAAATCCTGACTTAAGCTATGCTCTACACTAAGACTGGGTCCACACTTTTATCATATCCTCGTATCGTATCCTTGACGTGATCATGACTGGAGCGGATAGCGATCATAAGGACACGGTTGAGACCAAATTTCGGCAGATCCGATCTTCTTTCCATCACGATGTTTGATTCTACTCATAACCCAACAATGGTATGTTCTCGACCAATGACAATATTTGGTTCGGAGCTTGTTCAGACATGTCGTATTCTTATCCTGTATCTCTCATTGACGCGACAGCAAAATACCGACTAGAAGTGGGTCACAATGATCTGATACTCGTATCTCTCTCAAGATCGCGTCTAGGATACAGGGTCCAGTCCAAACCTACGCATTCAAGATATATATTGGTGATACGACATGAGTATCCTATACAAATGTGGGCATGGCCATACATGTGACCTGATCGCCGTGACAAACAGAAGGATACCACTCAAAACCTAGTTACATATGAGGGTGGCCATAATATGCGACTACAGCCTAGCGACAGCGACATTGGTTGTCAGAAGTGGGATACTTTGGGTTCTCCCATATAAATAACATTGTTTGACGCTCTAGCATCGTTATCAAGGCATTCATTTCATTTCCGTTGAAAGTTTCTAGCCTCCAATTTAAAATGTCGCGATTCATGCTGAGTCGTCTACTTAGTTATAACCTTGCTCTATAGTTAAACATTTTCTGAACCTCCATTGTGGAGTATTATGAGTTGTGTTGTTCTTTATTTAATATGAACATATATTTAAGTTGTTTTAAACAAGAGAAGTTTGAAATACTTTATTTATTTTAATTTCTCTTGCGTTTGTGTGAATGAAAAAATGTATTGTGTGTGTTTAAGACGGATATAAAGAAAACAACCATCAGATGCCCGAGTAGTTTATTTCCATTTTTCCTCAAGGCATTCAGTTAGATTAAAAATACCTTGTTTTTTCAATCTGTACAGTATTATAAATTGCTTTAAGCTCAGAGTTATGGCCACTTTGATAGATACGACTTCTAGCCGTCCGCCGTGTCTGGTACGGCAGCGTGCATAGCAAAGGACGCGCCGTCGAACAAACGGCGTGATCTTGAAAAGGCGTGACGTGGCTTCACGCCGTTCTGCTGCTAGTTGCTCTTGAGTTGCCACGATTTTTTTTTTTTCTCTAATAGATCTGTACTATTTGTATTTTTTTTTTCTCTAATATATCTGTACTATTTGTATATTAAAAGTAAAAAGCGTTGTACCGAACTGTGGCGGCTCTATTTTTCATGTCGTGGACGGTGAGGTGTCGGGCCGGATTGCAATAAGCGCTATGGTGACAACGGCGTAGTTCAATACGTGTGAAGTCATCCATAAACACCCGTGGTTATTTCTAAACACGGTGAAAAGTCGTAACGTCTGAAAGTGTCCTAAGGCCTCTTCACGTTCATGAAATATCCATTGATCTATATTAAATAAATTTCCGAATTCTTAATTTATCACCAAATATATATAATATTTTTAATCTGCCATTTTAATTTTTTGTCCAACAAATATTTTAGGATTATATATTGTGGAATTGAGAATTCCAAGAAATTAAATAAACCCCGGTGAGATATTCGAAAGAAAAAAAATCTCATTCCATAACGAAGATTGTTACGAGAATACCCAAACAAAAAATGTTTCTAAATTACCACACTCCATTTCTCAATGGAATAATCTTGCAGTGTATTGGGTGTACTAGTCTCATAATCTTCATGATCATCATCATAAATTGTTTTCAGACTGGTGCAGGGTCAGTTTAGTAAAATGCCTCAATCTTCCTCTATCCTTTCACCATTCTTCCTCCTTTAATTGTTTCCAGTTTTCTTCTTTCACTTGAACACTTTCTGTTATCTGCTCCTCCCACTAACGGGGTAGTGAAGCGCTATACAAGTTGCTTACCTAGTTGGTACTACCTGACCTCTCTTACTCTCCTGATCTCACCACCAAGTGGTGTATCCCGGGGCCTGAGGAACCTAGTGGAGGTTGGTTTGAACCCCAGTGGAAAACAAGTCAGGTGCAGACGAGAGAGAGGAGACTGGTCAGGGCCAACCCAACAAGCTTGGAACGGGGTTTGGCTGTGAGTGAGAGGGTTGATAGACTGGTCAACAAGCTTGGAACAGGTTCTGGCTGTGAGTGAGAGGGTTGATAGACTGGTCAACAAGCTTGGAACAGGGTCTGGCTGTGAGTGAGAGGGTTGATAGACTGGTCAACAAGCTTGGAACAGGGTCTGGCTGTGAGTGAGAGGGTTGATAGACTGGTCAACAAGCTTGGAACAGGGTCTGGCTGTGAGTGAGAGGGTTGATAGACTGGTCAACAAGCTTGGAACAGGGTCTGGCTGTGAGTGAGAGGGTTGATAGACTGGTCAACAAGCTTGGAACAGGGTCTGGCTGTGAGTGAGAGGGTTGATAGACTGGTCAACAAGCTTGGAACAGGGTCTGGCTGTGAGTGAGAGGGTTGATAGACTGGTCAACAAGCTTGGAACAGGGTCTGGCTGTGAGTGAGAGGGTTGATAGACTGGTCAACAAGCTTGGAACAGGGTCTGGCTGTGAGTGAGAGGGTTGATAGACTGGTCAACAAGCTTGGAACAGGGTCTGGCTGTGAGTGAGAGGGTTGATAGACTGGTCAACAAGCTTGGAACAGGGTCTGGCTGTGAGTGAGAGGGTTGATAGACTGGTCAACAAGCTTGGAACAGGGTCTGGCTGTGAGTGAGAGGGTTGATAGACTGGTCAACAAGCTTGGAACAGGGTCTGGCTGTGAGTGAGAGGGTTGATAGACTGGTCAACAAGCTTGGAACAGGGTCTGGCTGTGAGTGAGAGGGTTGATAGACTGGTCAACAAGCTTGGAACAGGGTCTGGCTGTGAGTGAGAGGGTTGATAGACTGGTCAACAAGCTTGGAACAGGGTCTGGCTGTGAGTGAGAGGGTTGATAGACTGGTCAACAAGCTTGGAACAGGGTCTGGCTGTGAGTGAGAGGGTTGATAGACTGGTCAACAAGCTTGGAACAGGGTCTGGCTGTGAGTGAGAGGGTTGATAGACTGGTCAACAAGCTTGGAACAGGGTCTGGCTGTGAGTGAGAGGGTTGATAGACTGGTCAACAAGCTTGGAACAGGGTCTGGCTGTGAGTGAGAGGGTTGTTAGACTGGTCAACAAGCTTGGAATGGGGTTTGGCTGTGAGTGAGAGGGTTGATAGACTGGTTAACAAGCTTGGAATGGGGTTTGGCTGTGAGTGAGAGGGTTGATAGACTGGTCAACAAGCTTTGAATGGGGTTTGGCTGTGAGTGAGATGGTTGATAGACTGGTCAACAAGCTTGAAACAAGGTCTGGGTGTGATAGGGAGGGTTTGTGATGCTGAGCTAAGTCATCATCAGCACCCATATCTTCAGTCAGGGAAGGTTACCACCAAGATAAGGTCTACTTGAGGACCAATAAGCGACTGCCCCGCTACTCAGATATAGGCTTAGTAAGCCGGTGGCTGGAAAAAACCAATGTACTCGAGAAAATAAGGTAAAATGCTGGATTGGGTATACTAGTACACTGTTCTATAAATAACCTTGTGGTTTCACAACCTCTCTCTCCATTCAAATTATGTTGCATTTAATTAAATCCAAACACATCCATTTAGTTTAAGTCAAAAATAGTGTTTCTTCTCAAGTATAGAGGTGTGTGAAGGTTACCGTTCAAATGTTAAAAAGTATATGTCTGTATTAATTTAAAAATTGACCTTTTTTTTTGGTTGGCTGACATTGGGTTGATTTTGATCAAAATCCGTTTAGTTTTTAAAAAGGTTACAGAAATACATTTACATGTTAAAAAAAATATATATTTTTTTAGAACCACGTCTAACTTTTCTGGTTACTAATGTACTAATGTCCTAATTACGCTAATGGCTTTAGGGATTTGAATGATTATATTTAGAGAAAGTGTACCCACATTTGAGTGAAGGGAAAGTGGAAGACCATTTTGGATGAAACACCCTCAGTACACTTGACAGAGATTTGAACCTCAATCTCCCCGTCCTCGGCAGTCTAGTAAACTATTCGACCACTGACAAGAGTAAAAAAAAAAATTGTTTCGAAACATATTGTGTGTTTTAATCCAGATGTAATATAAAGTTATTACATATTTTGCTCCAAATAAAGGTAGCCTGAACATCAAAACTTCATTTAACATGTTTAATGTTTACCTTGGTCATTATTACTAGTACATGGTTCGATATTAAGCTACAGCTTTTACAATTATTCGTATCTGGCAGTGCTAATTTATACTAATTGAAGTATGGCAGTGCATGCCTTTAGTGGAATCAAGCATGAAATCAACTAACGTGGAACACATACATCTGGATATGTTGTTTTAGCGACAAAGCATGGGTGAAGGTTTATCGAGTAGAAGCAGTAAGAGGGGAAAGGGGGAGGGGGTGGCAAATATTGTTTTAGCACCTTCATTAAATATTTATTCTGTCAAAAGTTTCGCTTGGAATAGGGCTACATAAAATAAATGGCTCCCCTCCTAAGAGATTAATTATTATAAATGAAGTTCGACTCAATCATGTTTTAGTAAATTAAATTTTCACCTTAAGAGTAAATATGAATATATGTGAATATGAGATCAATGAGAACATCTAATTTTCACGTTTCATGTTTTCACAAAACATTATGGGGGAGGGGGGGGGGAGGGTAGAATACCATTTGAA
>CABFOV010005849.1:27069-39291 GCA_902141375.1 Timema poppense
TAGTTCTATCCAGTCCACCTCATTACATCCTATCCCTATCTTGAGCTAGTTCTATCCAGTCCACCTCATTACACCCTATCCCTATCTTGAGATAGTTCTATCCAGTCCACCTCATTACATCCTATCCCTATCTTGAGCTAGTTCTATCCAGTCCACATGATTACATCCTATCGCGATATATACGTAATACTTTTAAAATAAACCAATAAAATAAATTATGTCAAAATTCTTATTTTGTTAAACTTTGTTAATATAAATCGTGTGTTAGTTTCACGAAGATATTATCTAGCGATTGGGAGGTTTTCTTAATGCTCGACATTTTTCACGATCCTATATAGTTCCGGTGTATCTTCTTTACTGAGTGCGCTTGTGCATTAGTTGTGATTAGCCATGATTAGCCATGATTAGCCGGTGTCTCCTTTTGATGACTGAGAAACATATGAAGTCGTCCAGTAGTCGCCTCCATAAAGCAGTTCCATCACGTGCCTAGCAGGCTCTGCGCTAATTAACGCTGTACTTAATTAACGACACTGTTGGCCTGTCTAGTTGTCTCTCCATGGTCCGAGCTGTCCTATTCATTAGAGAGCATTCCCTGTCCCCTTTACTTCCTTAACCAAACCTCCCCTTCCCCCCCTAGTGCCCTTCTAGGCTCCCACTACCACCACCACCTCCCTATACCACCCCTTGACAACAAATCAACTCACACCACTGAGTAGACGTTGCTCGCCTAGCTGTCTACTGTGCACTGCTTTTACTGTGCTGATGTTGCTTGCGAATTGTTTGATGGATGAGACCAATATTCCAAGTGACAGTGCCTCCCCCCCCCCCTTTTCACTTCTCTTTCACCCCAACTAACATCACCACAAAAAAAATTGTTTGCTATTTAAAAAAAATGGGAAGCAAGTAAATTAATTAAACATCGCTTCCAACATCAGGTTTATTGATTATTGTTTTATAATTAACTCCTTCGCTCTACGAAGTTTGCGATGAACTCAAGTTGTGTAAAAATTAAGTTTTGTTGTACGGGTGGATTAGGTACAGAATGTTTCGAAACTTGTCAGACAATATTTTTTATTATTGTAAAATAGATACGTCTCCTATATACATCGTGTTCGGAAAGTCATAGCCCAAACTGCACATATAGCTTGTTTGAACCAAAAGTAATACAAAATCCCTATAAACTTACAACCGGAAAACTATGCTAATATCATTAAATTGTGTTCAAAGTTTTGAAGTATAGGGCCGGGAGAGCAAAGCTCTCAAGCATGCGTGTACAATAAGTTGCATATGAGTTTCGGCGCATGACACTGCACACATAATAATGGCAAGCACTCTCTATGTTGTAGGACCGTTAATAATGACCCTCATAACGTATTCTCATTTCTAGATGGACTGGTATGTTACTTACTTTTAATAGTGGTAGTATGTTCTGCTGTCATTCTCCAAGATATCGAGGTGTGTAGTAACGCATGACTTACTCCTATGCAACCTGTTGTATACGCATGTTTGAACAGCTTTGCTCTCCCAGCGCTGTACGCCGAAACTTTGAACACAATTTAATAGTATTAGCATAGGTTTCCGGATATAAGCGTACAGGGATTTTGTATTACTTTTGGTTCAAACAAACTATAAGTGCAGTTTGGGATATGAGATTCCGAACACCCTGTATTTACTACATTGTAGTCAAGTCAGTTAGAAATTTATATTTTTTAATATATTCTCTCCTTTCCCGTCGTTAAAGAAATAATACAGCTGAATGCGCAAATGGTAATCTAGCTACTAAGCTGAAGAAATAAAAGTAAAGCACATGACTTTTTGCTTCAGCATTAAGATTATTAATAATAAAAAGAATAATATCTCTTTACTGATATGCTGATGTGAGCAAGAACATTGTAACCGTCAAGCAGACATCTAAATTCTGTCCCTTAGCTTCACCCACCATAAACGATTCAAATAACAAAGCTTGTCCATTTGACCAACACTTCCATACTCACTTAATTTTTTTACTTTCTCTCGATTCTTTGGACTCATAAGGTTCTCCTAGAGAATTTTTGGGAATTTGATATCCAACCGTTAAATTAAGTGTACTTTACCGGACGGCAAAAAGATAAGAAAGAGATTTTAACCAAATCCACTCTAACGACTTTGATTAAATTTTTTGTCTAAGTCGCTTAACATTACCAACAAAATGTGATTTCTCATTTTCCAATTAAAATGACTTTGACTGGACTGTATTTACATAAGCAGACATGTCCAATTTTGATAGTACCTCATCAGCTATTTGAGATATGAAATAACTTCTCACTGTAAAGTGTGTGTACTATTAAATCTAAGAATCTTTTATTTGAAATATTATTTTTATACTACTCTATAAAGCCACATGGCTGACTCACTCACTGATATTAATGTTTACCCATTTCCAGATGATCTAGAAACTTGAAATTTGGAAAACTTACAGATTTTAGCCTTTAATCGACGGTAAAATTCCAAAAAGTTAAAAAAAAAAATTTTTAACCCCCGAAAAGATTAAAAATGTTAGAGCAACTTTAAAGTCGGTGCGGACCTTTCTTTAGAGGTCTCTTGTGGCTAAACGGTAAGACCTATCAAAAAACCGCTCTGAAATTACATTAGTTTACATCCACTCTCAAAGAAAACTCACTGGGTGTTTGGGGGCGTATCCCCCAACGAGCAAAGCAAGTATTTTTACAAAACCAATAATTTTTGAACTATAAGAATGTATATATATGCTTTTTATTAAGTTCTTTGAAAATTTAAATGGATTATTATGCTCTTTAGTGGACTTTTCTCAATGTTTCTGTTATAGTGTATATTGCTTCACTTATGCGTTTTCGTGAAATGTTTCTGCAACATTGTATACTAGTTATTTTGACAAATCCTAGGTGTTTTTAGTAAATGTCTATATTTTAGAATAAAAGAGATAGAAAGTTTGTGAATAGCACGGAACCAATTATTTTTTATTGTCGTGTCTTGCTACCCATTAGGGTTGTACTCTTATGTACTTATTACGGTAGTGGTTTTAGGGATTAGGAAAGTTATATTTAGAGATAGCCTACCCGCATTTGCGTGGAGGGAGAATGGAAAATAATTTTGGAAAAAACCAACCTCAGTAGACCCGACTGAGATTCGAACCTCAATCTCCTCTTCATTTGCAGGCCACGATAACACGAAAGTGACGCCTTAGACAATTCGCCCACCAAAGCAGGTATTTTTAGTGTTAACATGGCTGACAAAAGGTCTGGTTCATTTAAATTTGGAAGCTTTTATTAAAAGTTTAACAACCGAATAAAATCGTTTACAAAAAATCGGGAGGGGGATTATGTTTTCCAGAAAAATCTGGAATTGAGTGGCAGCCCTGAACTATAAATCATAGGAACTGTACCCGTATTTACTTGGAAGAATATTGTGGAACTATTTTGAAAAAAATCACTATCTGAATATCTTGATCAGGATTCAAACACCAACCCTAATTGACGAACCAGCTCATTTGAGCTTGACGCTGAGTCCACGTGCCCAGCGATATAGTTTTTTTTATCACCGCATCCTACTATCTGTTTAAGTTATATTTAATATTACCTCTAATGTGTTGGGGATGAGGGAGGAAGCATTTTAGAGGTAGTCTACCCGTATTTGTGTGAAAGAAGAGTGGGAAATAATTTAGGAACAACCACTGGGATCCGAACCTTGATCTCCCCTTTATCGGGAGATCAGTATAATGCCGGGATCACAATCAACTTGATTTTAACTTAACGTAAGGTTCGCTTAAAGTTAACTTAACTTAAGAAAACAGATGTGTGATCACGATTCACGTAACTTACCGTAGCAACTCGAGTCAAACATCTTCATTCTCGAATATAATATGTGATTTGTACTATTTGTAAAATGTTTAATATGATCTGTGAATGTTTGCTGTTTTCTATAGATGTAATAAATATGTATCATTAAGTTCTTTCGATAAATTTATATTTCCTATTTTAGTTTAATCTTAAATCTACTTTAAGCTAATAATACCGTGAATATGTGAAATATATTGTTTATTATAGTTGGTCATAAAACAAACAAATGAATTACTAAATAGCCCTGTAGACCAGACGTCACTCGCATAGTAATTGGCTGGCTAGATCACGTGATACCTTTCAAATAACGTTCATTTAACGTGAAAGACCTCTCAGTACATCTATCAAGTTAAGTTAACTGCATCGTGATCGCTTCCATTTAAAAACATGACGGAAACCTTTACGTTAAGCTACGTTAAGTTAACCCTAAGTGAACGGGTTAAATTGATCGTGATGCCGACATTGTATAAGAGTGACGCCTTAGACTATTGGACCAATGAAGCGGGCGAAGTCTCTACTGATGCTCTTAAACTAAATGATCTCCAAGCACATATAAATTGGTTGTCCTTTTTGACAAGTTAAAATAATGATCCTCTTGCTACCCAATCGGTTTTTTCTCCATTAATAATCTAGGTTACACACTCAACAAAATATTATTTATTTCGTGGCAATCATGAAAGTAGACGTGCTGCCACTGACAGACACTAGCACAGCCACGCAATTGTTTGAATAAAATATATTAGCAATTATTTTGGAAGTGTATTCTAAAAAAGAGTAACTCAATTTCTGTGAAATGACTTAAGGTCAGTAAATTTGTTGGATTGGCTGTCCACAAATCCAGGAGGCCCTGTTTCCATTCTGGGTGGTAGTTCTGCTGATATATTTACCTCGTGAAGTGATATTCACTCAATGGGTCATGATCCACTTGAGGGTTGTGGCGTGTTTCGAGTGAGGTCACAATATTTCTGGAGATAAAAATGGTAATATAGATATTGTCTTTATTTGGGAGAAGTAACACACTTTCAGCACCGTACTACCCGCTTCAGTGATCGTATGGTCTAAGGCGCCACTCTCGCAATAGACCGGACCGCCGATTGAAGGGTGGATAGGGTTCTTAAACCGGGTAGGGTGTACTGAGGATTTTTTTCCTCAAATGGTTTTCCAAACTCCTCTCCCCCACGCAGCTGTGGGTACACTTCCTACATATTTAACCTTCCTCCCCTAACACTTTGGCGTATTTAGTTCATATACGTAAAACATGAATAGGTAGTAAGACGATCCAGCTCAAGATAGATATAAGGTGTAATGAGGTGGACTGGATAGAACTATCTCAAGATAGGGATAGGGTGTAATGAGGTGGACTATATATAACTATCTCAAGATAGAGATAGGGTGTAATGAGGTGGACTGGATAGAACTAGGTCAAGATAGGGATAGGGTGTAATGAGGTGGACTGGATAGAACTAGGTCAAGATAGAGATAGGGTGTAATGAAATGGACTGGATATAACTAGGTCAAGATAGAGATAGGGTGTAATGAGGTGGACTGGATAGAACTATCTCAAGATAGGAATAGGTGGCGTAATTTTGTAAGTGCTGCAATGAACTCTCAAGCTTCTATTGCCATAGATTAAGTAATTACTAAGATATGGATGGTAAAGGTAAAATCTGGAGTAAATTTACCTGTATCTGCGCAGAGCCAAAAGTAGATAACAGTTTAGAAAATAAAAAACTTGGGGGTTCAAACACTGACCTCATTGACGTCACTCATTTGTATGTAACTGAAGGTGAACTTTTTCTTGTCTGTTTGCTAATTCGACGGACAAAAATGGTCGTCGTTTCAAATCCAATGACCGAATATGCAGTAATGCATGTTTCCTGTTTGACTATGAGTCATTAAAACCCCATTCTTATCTATCTTTCATCATCCAGATTTGAGCAAATAGCTCGGGGTGGAAAAAGGATGAAACTGGCCAAGGTAGTGAGGGGTAAATGTCCCAGGGTATATTTGAGTAACGTAATACTGTGAAGAGCCCTAATCTACCCTTAATGCCATTGAGAGCCTTGGTGACATTAGCGCTGAAACTTTTATTAGTTTTTGATAGCTATTCTTGTGGCTCAGTGGCTGGATTGGAGATCACTATCTTAAAGGGATCTTGGTTTTATCCAGGGAGACAATGATTAAGATATTTATTATTTGAATTTTAGGTCCCGTTTTTCACTTACTAAGTAGGCCTATACAAAGAACAATAATTTAGAAATTATTGCGAACAACTTATCATTTGACATGGTTAACAAGTTTAAATATTTATGGACAATTTTAACTAGCATTAACGACAAGTTGTGTATTAATTACAACTTGTGAATGTGTGGAATGCCAGGCCTCCACCGTGGTTCGGATCCCACGTTAAACTGTAGGTTCTCCATTTCATCTCACAATCACCCTTCCATTACACATTAGCGTAAGTGCGTATAACCCGAACGGGTAGTAAGACGCGGTGCTAATAATAATAATAATAAACAATTATTATTATTATTATTATTATTATTATTATTATTATTACTTGCAATAACGATATTGGAGTGGAAATTAGGAAAAGAATAGAGTCTGGAAATGCATTTGATCTACTCGATCTGTAAGTTGTTAACATACAAAACCATAATTTTACCAATTGTTCTATTAGGTGTGAAACATGGCATTTTACCTTACATGACAAAGACAAGGTGTTTATGAAGCTAGTTTGTCCAAAAAAAGTGATGAAGATACTAGTAAGTGAAGCTACTTGCAGGTTACATAATATGAGTTAAATTTCCTGTATTCATCACAATACATTGTTAGTATAATTTCTTCTATTAACAACTATCTTAGTCCATTTTTGAAGAATTTTTTTTCTAAATACTTTGTTTTTCAACACCTTAAACTTTACCTGTATAATGTTATTCTCCATTTTGCCCCATTTGACCAATAGGTTCCTCCCTACATGCCTCTGATGATAATAGCAATTACCAGGTAGAGTTTAAACAAGCACTGTCCACCTTGATAGCAATCCACCACATGCTTTAGATATTGAACATATATTTCCGTTCTTCCATTAAACCTATGGGCTATTTGACAGATTTTCAACACTTTGCTTCTCATTTCACCCAATGGCGGAATGATATAAGCCAGTGTGGTCCAACTGGTGGCCCGCGGGCCGAATGCGGTCCGTGATCACTGAAAATGTGGCCCTAACAGAACCCCGTGGGAAAATTAAAAAGAAACTCTCGGTGGAAGATGTAAAATCACTAGTGATTCAAATAAAAATATGTATATAAAAAGGTAATAATTGCATTTTACCATAAATTTATTTGAATAGTCCATATATGTATAAATATACATGCATAATAAGTTGTTTTGTTAACGTCTGCTATCATGCATGCATATTTCATGATACATTTTTGGGAGATTAATAACATTTAATGCCAGGCCTCCACCGTGGTTCTGATTCCACGTTAAACTGTAGGTCCTCCATTTCATCTCACAATCACCCTACCATTACACATTAGCGTAAGTGCGTATAACCCGAACGGGTAGTAAGATGCGGTGCTAATAATAATAATAATAATAATAATAATAACAACATTTAATGGCGCAAAATTCCAACGATTCTACCAACCAAAAATTCAATATTATATATATATATATATATAATATTGTATTTTTGGTTGGTAGAATCGTTGGAATATTTTATATATATATAATATTGTATTTTTGGTTGGTAGAATCATTGGAATTTTGCTGCCATTAAATGTTATTACTTATATATATTATATAAGTAATGAAAGTAATTGTTTATTAAGTGCTGTTTGTAGGCCTGTATTAACCTAAGTCGATGGAATTACTTTAACATATTTTCTGACCCTGGAGCAGTCTGATAGTCAGATTGGGTCCTTGGGGTGAAAAGCGTTGGACCACCCTAGTATATTATTATTATTAGCACCGCGTCTTACTACCCGTTCGGGCTATACGCACTTACGCTAATGTGTAATGGTAGGGTGATTGTGAGATTAAATGGAGGACCTACAGTTTAACGTGGGATCCGAACCACGGTGGAGGCCTGGCATTCCCCACATTCACAAGATGTCTTGTCAGAGGTGAAGGAAGGGTTTGGTAATCAGATAAATCCGTGCCGGGACTGAGGATTGAACCCCGAACCCCAGCACAGAAGTCCGACACCTTACCCCTAGACCGCCAGGTCACCCTGTCACCCTAGTATAAGACGTCACTCTTGCAATATACTGGACTGCTGGTGACAGGGATATCGGGGTTCGAATCTCGGTCAGGTGCACTGAAGGTGTTGTTTAATCCTAAATGATTTTCCCCAATCTTTAACGAAAATGCGGATACATTGCTTTTAAATCAAACCTTCCTCATACCTAACATTTGAGTGTAATTAGCAGACTACATATGCGTACATTTATTGGAGATTACTTACTAAAATGTTTTCCATTCTCCCTCCATGAAAATGCGGATACAGTTACTCTGAATTATACCCTCTCAATATCAACCCTCTTAGTGTTAATGTTCGTAAAGACTGAATGGATAATAGGAAATGGAAACAATTAATTAAAATATTATATTTTTAGCACCGCGTCTTACTACCCATTCGGGTTATACGCTTATGCACTAATTACTCAAATGATTTAGGGGTGAGGGATATTAAATTTATAGAAAGTGTATCCGCATTTGCATGATGGGAGGGTAGGGAACTATTTAGAAAAACCACCTCCAGTACACTGGAACGGGATTGAACCCCAGCAGTGTAGTATAACTCGTGAGTGACGCCTTAGAACATGTGGCCACCTAAGCGTGTAATGAAATACCAACTAAATAAAATATCTACATGACCTCGATAAGACATTGACTCAAAGCGCTCAAATATCCCTCGAATTTGAATTCAATAATCAACTTTTGTGTGTTTTCTTTGATCCACATAACGTCATGAACACAATGTTCATTTTAGGAACCCTACGATTGATGTATTTTGTGAAATGAGGAGCGCTGAAATCGAAATGAAATTTTGTGCAAAAGAAATTCATTCCCGGTTTGTATTTAATATAAGTGTTATCATGCTAAACTGCGCCCGCGGTCTATTACTCATCTCCTACATACCTCTCGCATCCTAAACTCCTCTCATTCCTACAACCATTTCCTATTCCCCATTAAACCCTTCTATCTCACCCCTTTCCCCTACTTTTCTTCAACTCCCCTCGCCATCCCACAATTACCCTCACCTTCCCTCGAACACCCTTTTCATTTTCATATTCTTTCCCCACTCGTATCCCACACTCTAATTCTTCTTCCCATTGTCGTTCTCTACTAGGTTCCCGATTCCTTCTAAAAATTTAGAGAAAACAAGACTTTACTTACGAGTTTGCATTGGATATAATAAGTCCTATGAGATATAACTAGGTGCATTGGGTTCCATTAGTCTTTTTTCAGTTAGTTTCTCCTCTTTCCAGATTCTTTTCCTTGCAACCATATCTCCTTTCTTCTCCCCTTTCATTTCACATTTCTATCTGTCTTCCATCTCCAAGGAGGTCGGGAAAGGGTGTAATGTGACTGGATAGAATTAGATCAAGATAGAAATGGGGTGTAATAAGGTGGACTGGATAGAACTAGCTCAAGATAGAGATAGGGTGTAATGAGGTGAGCTGGATAGAACTAGCTCAAGATAGAGATAGGGTGTAATGAGGTGAGCTGGATAGAACTGGCTCAAGATAGGGATAGGCTAGAATTAGGTGAGCTGGATAGAACTAGCTCAAGATGGAGATAGGGTAGAATGAGGTGAGCTGGATAGAGTTCTATCTCAAGATAGGGATAGGCTAGAATGAGGTGAGCTGGATAGAACTAGCTCAAGATAGAGATAGGGTAGAATGAGTTGAGCTGGATAGAACTAGCTCAAGATAGAGATAGGGTATAATGAGGTGGACTGGATAGAGTGTTAGCTCAAGATAGAGATAGGGTGTAATGAGGTGAAGCTGGATAGAACTAGCTCAAGATAGAGATAGGGTGTAATGAGGTGAGCTGGATAGAGCTAGCTCAAGATAGTGATAGTCATAGGCACTGACTGTGGGGTGCTTTGCATATTAATTACCCCAAAAATATTTTCAGAGGTGCTCATCACCCCCAATATTTCAGCCATTTTTAAAACCTTAATATTTCGGCGCTAGTTCTATCTTGGATATAGGGTTACGCTGCTAACAGTGTTTTCTAGTGTAGCAAATGGCAGGTGCTGCCATCTGATATGTAAGCAAGCGTGATTAAGTTGGTAGCACTTCCCACTCGTGAAAAAACACCCTGGGATTTGTCAACATGTTTCCATGATAGTTTGGTTAGTGGCAGTAATTCGTAACGTATGTACTATTCTTGTGTTGTTCATGTTTGTTTTATTTTATTAAACATAAATTGATACTATCAAATTGCACCTTAATATGGGCCATTCTTTAAATAGAGCGCTTGAAAATTTGAAAATTTTATACCACCCCCAACCCCCTTTTATAGAGCACCCCCAATTTTGTTTTAAAAGTCGCTGCCTATGGGGATAGTAGCCAAGTATACATTGAGATTATTTAAGGTATCACAAATTAAATGTAATACTTATAATAAATATAACTAAGGTATTTTTTAAAGTTATAAAATATTATCATTATTATTAATATAACACAGCGTCTTACTACCCGTTCGGGTTATACGTACTTACGCTAATATGTAATAGTAGGGTGATTGTGAGATGAAATTGAGGACCTACAGTTTAACGTGGGATCCGAACTACGGTGGGGGCATGAAATTCCACACATTCACAGGTTGTGATTAATACACGTCTTGTCAGAGGTGAAGGAAGGGTTTGGCAATCAGATAAATCTGTGCCAGGGACCGAGGATTGAACCCCAGACCTCAGTTCGACACCTTACCCCTAGACCGCTAGATCACCTTTTGAATGTATTAATTTCATTATTTCAAGATGTGATATTGGCTATTTGATGAAAATAATGTACGAATCATCTACTTTGAAACCCTGTTGGCTAGTTAATAGAACACTATATCTCATTACTGCACAAAGAAGAACCAATTTCCAGACTAACCCTTACCTTAAATGATGTTGACGTTATTTTTCAATGTTATAAGAGACAGAACCTTTCCTTTGTGACCCATTTCATGTCAGAGCTTATTAATTCTTGGCTAGAGGAACGGAATTAATTTTGCCTTTAACCTTTTCTTTGAAGACGAAAGGTGTTTATAAAGAGGAAACACTTGCGAAAAAAGAAAATATTGTAAAAAAAAATTCGGGTTTATGAAGGTGTTTGAGGAGGTGGTCTCTGAGTGGAGGTTTTAGACTTTGCCCGAAATAAAATCATTCAATATAACAATCATTTTCCGTGTTTCTGTGACATCATGGTCTTAGGCGTCACTCTTCTAATAGACTGGATTGCTAATGACAGAGAGATCAGGGTTTAAATCTCACCTGTAATTAGGTGGTTTTAAAATCTTCTTCCTTGCAAATGACGGTACACTTCCTCTAAATTAAAACTTCCTCAGCCTGAATTCATAAGCATGATTAATAAGTACATAAAACATTTTGTTTAAGGTGTCAAAACCTTTTTTTAAGGGTGTTACATGGGTGATAACTGTAAAAGAGCGTTGCATACGTTTAGAAGTCGAGAATTATTTGTAAATTGGTTTAATATATTTTAATATTGTTTTCACCAAAATTTAGACGAACGTTATAACTGGTTAAAAGTTTTATTTTATTATTATTATTATTATTATTATGTGTTAACTTACATAAAACCCTATGAAACAATCCCGCATTATCGTAAACTGTTCTGTTGTGAACCTAGCAAAACACGACTTTAATTGATAGAGGAAGGCAACATATAGGTTTATAACCTTTTCAGTTAATCTCAGAATTACAAATTTTTGCGTATACCTGCATTGATTTATATTTTTCTATCTTTTAACTTAAAATTTAAACTGGTCAGAAATCTTCTGATAAATTTCGCCAACATTTAGATTAAAACTATATTTAAAAGTATCAAACAACTTTTTAAATAATGTGCGATTTATTTCTAAACGTTGGCAACACCGAATACGTGTTTCAGTTATTTATCGACCATTAAAATTTTACTTCACATTTTAACCAGTGTATAATTAATTATGATCTTTAAATAGTGTATCAATGATTTCAAATCATTTTAGTTCAGGAGTTATAAAGGGTCAAATTTTATATTTTATTTATTTAGGTAGGCCTACTATTGTTAAGGAAAAGTAATTAATGTATGGGGCTGAAATTCAGTATAAATAGACGTTCATATGAGATGTATACAAC
>CABFOV010005850.1:0-39286 GCA_902141375.1 Timema poppense
AGAACGTTTCTAAGAATCGCGTGTTTCTTCATGGATGAATCTTAAAAGGATACTCTACCTATATTACTTTAAAGAAAAATTAGAAAAATTACCTTCATCCATGACTTTTTACATAATTTAGATTAGTCCAAATCAATACATTACAACTACACTAGACAACCACTGACTGAACTGACATAAGCGTGGGCCAGAATAAAATCTTCCATCGCTGGTTGGATGTCTTAACCTATTAGACATATGGACCCAGGGCTTTTACCTACTATAAACATCCATGGAGAATAGATATTTGGCTGTCATTTCAGAATAACAGGTACACTATTGGAAAGAGACTAAACCTAAGGAGGGAGGAAGCTGGCAAAGATGTCAGTGGGTGGAAAAACCACCCTCAGTACACACCTGACTGGGATTCAAACCCCGATCTCTCGGTCATCGACAGTCCAACATGGGAGTGATGTCTTAAAGAATGTGGCTATTGAAGCAGGTGAATATAAAATTGTTACATTACCATTGCAATGGCCTAAAATAAACTAAAGTACCTCCAAAGCCTACATTTCAGGGTATAGAAATAAAAAAGGCACTTAGGAAAAAAATCTGCCCCATAGTGATCATCAATATTTACATTCTGAAGGGAGAGCTATGGTTAAGTTCCCCCTTCTGTAACAAAGAACTGTAACTTGGTTGTTATTTGTTAAACAACGTTTAAGAATATGCGAGACACTAATGTTAAGTAGGTGAGTGGACTATTTCTTGCCTGATACATTATACCAACAAATTTTAACATATATTAATAAGTAAAGTGTTTTTATCTGTTCACTGTGATTTATAATGCTTGCCGTAGTGTTTTTTGTTTTTGTTTGAATAAACCCTTTTTCCAAAAGAAGATGCTTGTGTTATAGAACCCTTTTTATCTATATACTAATATTGTTGTGGATTTATAAACAGATTTCTTAAAACTAGGCCTCTATAGGCCTATTTTATCTAACTACCCACACTAGTGAAATATATAAATGGTTGCTTGAACACAATATTTTATAAGATAATGTTTGTTCTAAATTGTGTTGTTTGCATTTTCTTCAGGTTGGTGGCAAATATCGTGTTCATTTCCATTCCTTCATGTTAGATGTCCATTCAAGAATTCATGAGGTGAAGAAGGGAATTGTAAGAGACCACAGGAGCACCAAACCTCAGCCATTTGACCCCATCGCCCCTGTTGCTTCTTCTATAAGTCAGAAATACTGGCTTATATGTTTTGATGAGTTTCAGGTAGTACTGAGTTTTATTACAGTGTATAGTTTCTGGGCTGCCAGAGGATAGAGAAAGCTTGGGCATTGGTATTTTGGGAGCGGGTGCACCTTTATTACCAAATGGTTAACTCAAAATATGAGTGAGGAATGATATTGGGCACAGGAAGACTCCTGGATAGCTTGAGGTTAGAGCATTGGCATACTAAGCCAAATGTCCTGGGTTCACATCCCCTGTCCAGGTGTCATTTTTCAATTTAACGAATATTAATTTTCTGTGTCCTATCAATTTTCAATAACATTTATTTAAACTATATTCAGTTACATTATTATTATCTTTACAATGCTCACAATCTTTAAAATAACTGGGTTCAGAAAATTAAATAGTAGAAAAACATTAAAAAAACAACCATCCCCTTTATTCAGGTGTGTTATGACTGTGTAAGACTAGTTGTGACTAAGGGGTGTCCCACCCCCAAGAAATGGGGCCTTGAAGCTAACTACCTCATTTGCCCCCACACTCCTCTTCCACCTTTATCCATTTGGGTGGCACTGGTTAATATACTTGAATGTGGTTGATAGGCCTATATAAATGTCAGTGACCTTCCAGAAATGTTCATGAGCTGATTTATCAGTTTAATATTTTTCCTGAAAATCAAAATAAACTTTGTTTATTAACATAAATGTATCAATAATAAAATAAGATTAAGCCTATATAGGCTATAATTCTACTCTAAGATTAATTTATATTGTTTTAATAACTACGAAAAATAGGTATTACCGGTATTAGCTACTTGCATTTGATTTTCTTTAAATAAAAACAAGAAACTTGGCAAATGCTAGTTGTCGAGCCTATTTTTCTATTATAGATATATTGCTTAATTTTAATTGTTATTAATTATTTGTTACTCACTTGGGTGACTACTTGGTCAAAGGAACTACTCTTGCAATAGATTAGACTGTCGACGACGAGGAGGTCGTGATTTGATCCTGATCAGGTGTACTGAGTGTGGTTTTTCCTAAAAGGTTTCTCACTCTCCAGTCTCCCTGCACTCAAATGTGGGTAGATTTCCTCAAAAATTCTACATTGTCACTCCTATCCGATTAGTGTAGTAATTAATGTATGCGTAACCTGAGAGAGAACTTAAAATGCAGTTTTTTTTTTGTTTTTTTTCAGACATATCAGCAGAAATGGTTCTGTCCAGTAATAAAAATGATAAAATTATATTTTATTTCAACTACAAAATAGACTAAAGGTATTCTTGTTCTCTTTTTGTCACTGATCTTAACAATTTGTTTGTCTTTGGTTTAGGTAACTGATATTGGTGATGCCATGATCTTGAAACGCTTGTTCACTGAGCTATTTCACAAGGGTGTGATCATTGTAGCCACAAGTAATAGATCCCCAGATGACCTATACAAAAATGGTCTTCAGAGGTCTAATTTTGTACCATTCATACAAATTCTGAAGGACCACTGTGAGATATCATGTTTGGATTCTGGAATTGATTACAGACTCAAATCAATAGCGGGAAAAAGTCGCACCTATTTTATGTGAGTTACAGATACTGTACAAAATAGTAATATAAGGCCTATACTATCAACAGTGTGTTTAGTTTATCATAAAAATATTGAATATTTATTTTTTTAAATTAAAACTTGGAATTGGTATTGGCTTCCACTAGCCTCCACTTTTTTGATTAAATAATATGATGTTGACTTTAATGATTAAAAAAGAAATTTTATTTGAAAATAGGTTTTAATGTTTTACTCTTGGAAAAGTATGGTATACATTATCAAACCGATTTATTGATCTATTTTTATGTCTATGAGTAAATATCTTCTACAAAATGCAGTACATATTTTAATTTTTAGATTAAGGCCATTCATTTACAACTCAGTTTCCCAATAACTATTAAATAACTAAAATAAATTGACAAATTAATTTTTAAGCTACAGGCACTCAAGTTTCATATAATCAATTAAAGTGTTTATCAACTAAGATTAAGCAGATTGCATGCTCATTAAATTGTGCTTTATTGAAAGAAAGCTAATTTTAAGGTGGGAATATAGGTGATGTGAGCAAAGGTGTGTGTATGCAGCTTTTATGTATTTTTTTTTAGATCAAGATAAATCAAATATTGCTTCTGTACAAACACAGAGCTTAATTTTATTCACATAGTGAGGTGACCTCAACAGTTCTTGAATATTTGACAAGAGTGTCCTGGAATTTAATGACAACTTTTTCTCTTCATTTTAAAAGTTTGTCATCTAACGCTGGTGCTCATGATAGATATTCAAAAACTCTTGATATCACCATGTGAAGAAAATTAAGCTATATGATTGTACTGGAGCAATAGTTTATTTATTTTTTCTATAAAAACTGCAAACACACCAGCTTTTTCTTGCGTTCCTTATATCCCAACTTTAAACACTTCCCTTTAATACAGTGTATTCTTTATCTCTTTCTCAGGTAGTATATTATATAAAATGCTATGCTGTGTGTGTTCTTAAAAAATCTTTCATTCTTGTTTCAATATAGTACATGTACATATAATCAAAGTCACAGACTCACATTACCTTGGGGCCAGTGTTTGAATTACAGCCATATGTATTTCTGGTCGATTTTTCCAAAATATTGTTTTACCTCATTTCTTCTGGAGAATATAAGTACAAATTATTTAAACAACTTTCTGTTCTTTTATATCAAATAAATCAAGTTACTAATATTACCCTGTGGGATGGGGCTTAGACTAGTACAACAGTGTCCCTTGCTTGTCGTAAGAGACTACTCAAAGAGGAAGCTTCTGCTCAGGACGTACCTCCCTTCCTATTCTTTCCCCTTCTCTTCTTTTCCTTATTTATTCCCTTTCCCTCCTGTGATGTTTTGTGCAGAGGCTTTTAGGCCCCTGTTGACGACCTTGGCAACATGCATAAATTCCCTCATACAATTATTGGCACCACTGCACTTGATCTCTGTCATGAAAGTGCGCCGTTTGTAATATCTTAGTAGTTGTGACACGAGTCTGACACTAGCCGGCTACCATACTTTGAGAAAAGATAGATTCTGTTCATGAGGGTACTGGACTTAAAATTGGCACTTTCCTTCACCCACTTTTTGCAATTACCTCTTTCTTGGCGACACCACATGCAAAGGTTGTCATGTATAGCATTGTATGGGACTCCCCATTGAAGAGTTAACAGGGCCTCATGGAGTAGTACCAACTTGGATCACCCTGAGTCTATCCGAGCAATGTGCAGGTTGTCCCCAAATGTCGTTGACACCTTACTGTCCGCTGGCATTGTTCTGCCCAACCCTGCTGTCATCTCACTGCCAGGCCCTCCACAGGGCTGAAACTTGGAAAAGAGGCAAAAACAAGAAAGGACGCCTAGCCTGAATTTGAAACACCGGAAAGTGGTGAGGCCTCAGCCCTGCTTCCTGGTAATGTCTCGAGTAGAGGACAGTGAGAACCTTAAGCATGTCAACCCCTTTATCCTCGAACGAGTGATAAATGTTGCAGTAAAATTGGATGGCTCAATAAGAAAACTATACAATGGCACTACATTGATTCAGACAATGACTGACATTCAGTCTTCCAATATAATTGCTTTATCTAAAATACAGTTGGTCAACTGGGCTCATTTACAGGTGAAGGTGGAATCACACAGGTTCCTCAATGTCTGCAAGGGGGTGGTCACATTGTATGACCTTGACTCCATGAGTATTGAGGAAATATATGAGGAGCTTGTCCCTCAGCATGTTACTGGAGTTTACCCTATCACAAAAAAGAATGGACACGAAACAGACGAATAGGAATGTCCTCACTTTTGCGACTCTTACCTTTCCAAAGGAGTTCCGGGCAGGTTTCCATGGGCTCAGGGTCTGGCCATATGTCCCTAATCCCCAGCACTGGTTTAAATGCCAGGAATTTGGGTGTACAAAGCTGCAATGCTGTGGTAAGTCAACCTGTGCAGATTTTGGAATAGAGGCTTATGATACACTGCATGAGTCTCCTAAGTTCTGCATCAACTGCAAGTGTCTGTACTTTGCCTGATCTCAGGCCTGTCCAAAATGAAAGGCAGAGAAAGAAGTCGGAGATTCTATCTGAAAAGAAGATCTCTTAAGCTTAGTCATGCAAAGAATACGTATCCAGTTAGGCTCCAGTATTTCAGACCTCATATAGCCCAATTGTTAGTCGAAAGATAAATTGTCCCAACTGCCATTCCACAGTTATTCTTTCTAAGACATCTTCTTGACCCATGCCACTAGTCTCTACTTGAGGCATTAACAGTCATACTACACCAACTTTGGTGGCACCTAAACCTAAATTTGTATGGGGGGTATGCTTTCCCAGAGGTCCTCCACCACCCATATTCCCAAGAAAGACTTGGAAAGGCAAAATGACCTAAAAAGGACATAAATCAATCTATGTTTTTAAGAGATAGTTTTGTGGATTGCGTGGATTAATACATTTAATATCAATGAATAGTGTTGCTACTACAATGGAAATGTAGGAGTCTCTTTGCTTGTGTAGATAACATTAAATTACTGATTTCTTCCCTGCATCCTTCCATATTATGTTTGCAGGAAACCCACCTCTGCCCCACTTATAACCCGATGCTTCTTGCGTATGAAGTCTATTGTACTCACAAACCATTCTTATATTGGGTAAGCAGAGGTGTGACTATACTTGCACAAAGCAATCTGTACCATAAATATCATTTCTAATCTCCAAGTTATTGCTGTACGCATTTCCATATCCCTAGACTTGAAAGTATGCTGCCTCTATTTCCAGCCTGGTGAATGTGTTACAAAGAGGAGCCTAAAGACCATCTTTATACGACTTCCTGCCCCTATATCATCTTGGGGGTTTTTAACACTCATAACCTGGTGTGGAGGTCTTGTCTCAAGTGACCTGGTATTACTGAATATCGGGGCCTAGAAACACTTTTATAGGTTTAACGGTGTATCCTCTGCAAATTTATTGTAGTTTATTGAGTATCCACAGGGCTGAATGACAGATATAACTAGCTGTCAACAATCTATAGACATTGGCATTGTGTAATGGCTATAGCTTTTCCACAGCAATGATGATGGCCTTACACTTCTATAGATTATATGGCATACATCCAGCCCTCAATATTTTAATGAACCACCGAGTCTTGTTATCCTCCATGAATTTGACGTCGCGACTTATCACCACTCAATGCTTCTTGGATGACCGACCACATGTGGTACACCTTGGACTCATCCGCTCAGCCAAGGAAAATCCCTTCCTGCCCATAAGAGTCAAACTTTTCTCTTCCGGGTTCTCTGTCCAAGTAAAGCACTTCCAAACACCCTGAAGGAAGACACAATCCGCCACTCCACCGGTCCATTTCTTGTACAGTGTCTGACCATCCAAGCTTTTTGTTGGTAAGTGATTTCAGAGTTAATTTGCGGTTTTTACTGCCTCAGCCCAAAAGGAATTGGGCAAATTCGCTTCCATCAGAAGGCACCTAGTGGCATCAAGAAGAAAGCGAGGATTATCCACACGTTTGATTTTGAATTAATCTTTGTTGCCAAATTTTTTGCGGCCCACAATTTAGGTAGACCTGCCTTAAGGCTAAGCGGGTAAGAGTGTAATTATATATATATATATATATATTTTTTTTTTTTGTTTCAGAAAAAGTGAATGTAATGCAGATGAAGAAATGAATAAAATGTTCAAATATTTGTGCTCTGAAGAAAATGATATTGTTCGACCTCGGATTCTCACTATAAAGGGAAGAAATGTAAAATTTGACAAAACATGTGGCCAAGTTATGGATTCATCCTTCATAGAACTATGTGATAGAGTAAGTGATAGATGTCTCCATCTAATCAGTTTGATATATTTTTATGGCATAACAAGCTTTTACTATGGTTGAGGGTGTTGTTAAATTTTAAACACTACTCTGTCTCTGAAAGACTGGTTGGAATCCTGGTTGGGTTAAAATTTAGTTTTCACATTTTTTGAAAGCTACTAAGATATATTAACTCTAATATGTACGTCATATTAAGTCAAGTATAGGAAACCTCAAGCAGGGATTATTTCAATTAAGTCAGTTAGAAGTCATAGATAATTATTAGTATTGCAAAATCTTAAATTTATATAAAAAATAAATTAAATCTATTACTTTGAAATATTTTGAAGATAATAAAAATTTAACTTTATTCTTTTGATTCATATTAGGTTTAACTAAATATCTATAGGGATTTTAAAGTTGATTTAGTGTGTTTTTCATTATAAAGTATTTCTGAAAAGCTTTCAAATATCTCCAAATGAACTTTAAGCTAATACTGATTTATATGATGGTAATTATATTGAACTATGTATTACTCATATATTGATTTTTAAAAACAGTAATAACACTTAGTTTGTTACTTTAAAAAATGTGATCGCTGTTCAAATTCTGACTGGATGTACTGAGGGTGGCTTTTCCTAAATGTTTTCCTACTTTCCCCCCACACAAATTCAGATACATTTTCTATAAATTCTATCTTCATCATCCCTGCCCCATTATTATAATTAAAATACTTATAGCCCGGACGGATAATAAGATGTGGTTGGGAAAAATATGCCACAATAAATATAATGGAAATACAAGTCCCATGTTAAGGTTATTTGGAACAGGGTCCAAATCTTAATCATGATTTAAATTAGGAAAGATAGCCAGCACACTTATTTTAGTGATACTGTATTTAAATTGTTTAGAATTTAGATTAAACACTAAGAAAACACAAATACGTTTTTAAAGAGAAGCTTTCACTGTCACAGACAGCCTCTTAAGGGTAATAGAGTAGACTGATGTTCTTGGTTGGACTGCGAGGTTGACTGCCCTGTATTATTAACTTCTGGCTAACACCTAAACATTGGTCATTTACACATTGCATACAGCAAATAAGGGGAGAGTCTCTTAAGTGGTTCTTTTAAAATTAGTTTTTATGTTTTAATCTATTTTTATATAATTACCTCTATAAGGCTTAATTTTCATTAACGTTTTAAATATTGCAATTGACACGCCATGTGTAACATGTGCAAAGAAGGCAAATACATTTTACATACACTAGACATGCATGAAAATTGATGGTGGGCAGGGAAGTGTACGGGTTCAGCGCTACATGGAATATTTCACTAGATTGCCATGGTGCATGTCTGAAATACTCCCCTTTGTTCACTATGAGGCAAACTACACAAGAGTGCAAAGCTTTATGTTAAGTTTGGCTAGAAATATAATTTTTTATACTGTTAAATGTATCATTGGAGTCCATTGATATGCTCACAATTAATTTATAAAAATACTATTTTGACACCGTTTTGAATATGTACAACAAATTTGTGCCACACACAGCATTCCAGCTGCACCATTTTAAACTCTAGTATATATTCAGTCCAAGGTTTTATACTGCTTTAAGCTGACTTTTGTGTTTTTATACTAACATTTTCTTGGAATGCTAAATGTACATCAATTATTAAAATATTAATTGTAAGAACTCCTTGAATTCTTTTAGAGTGGTCAACACACATTGTACAGCACAGCTCTAAGGGACCATTTGCGTGGTAGTTTGCCATTTTTGTATACTTAATTAAATTAATTTGTTATTTATCTTTAATTAAATAATAAAATTTGACAATACATAATTGGTTGAAATAATAAAATTCATAAAAAATGGTGCAGTTGAAAAAAATATTTAGAAAATAATAAAAATTTAGTATTTTCTTAATATAGTAGACTCGTGTTGATCATCTTGGGGTTTAATCCCTTAGATGTTGCTAACACTGAGCCTAAAATTCCATAGATATTTCTATCCCCACTCATAACCCCCAAACTCCTGAAACCAGCAAGAAGAAGAAGAAACTAAACAGGTAGTAAGACCCAGTACTAAAAAAAATAAAATGTTTGAGGTCTGGTTGCTATAAAAAAAATTTAGCACCGGGTCTTACTACCTGTTTGGGTTTTTCTTCTTCTTCTGTGAATCGGTCCTGAGACAGGCATCAACCTAACATCTACAATTTTTCTCGGTCCTGATTGTCTTATTTCATACTCTTGTAGTTTCTCCCTTTCTTGATATCTGTTAGCATTCCAAACCTCTTTCATACTCTTTTTCCCCTCTCTCTTCCCTTCCTTGATCCTCTTCATTAAACAATCCTTACGTAGTGTGTGGCCCAACCAAGAAGTTCTTCTTTTCTTTATAATCCTAATAAGGCTCCTTTAATCTCTTACCCTCCGTAACACTTCATAATTCCTCACCCTGCCCATCCATATCACCTCCACTTTTTTCCACAACCACATTTCAAAACCCTCCAAATACCTTTGTTCTCTCTTTCTGATTGTCCACGTCTCAAATCCATATTTCACCACACTCCACACTCTGCAAACCTCTTTCTTAACTCATTCAGGGTTCTTCCTGCTGTTAGTAATCCCTTCATCCTTCCATATGCTTCCTTCCCCATCCACTTCCCCTTCCACTTCCTTCTTACAGTATCCATTACAAGTCACCAGACTTGTCAAATATTTGAACGACCTTACTTGTTCTAGTTTCTTCCCTTCACTGTATATAACAACATTGCCTTCTTTCTTTCCAACTCTCATCACGTTAGTCTTACTGAAGTTTACCTTCATTCCAAATTCTTTTACCACTCTTAAAATACCATCCATCATGTCCCGCAGTTCTTCTTTCGACTCTGCCAACACAGCTTGATCATCCATGTACTTTAGGGTTTTTAGTCGTTCTCTGCCTACTACAATGCCTCATGCCCTTTCTAGAGCCTTAGCTGTCAATTTTTGGGCGTATATATTGATAAGCACTGGTGACATACAACATCCCCGTCACACCCCTCTTCCAATGCTCATCTCTTCTGTTTCATCCTCCACTATATCACCACCACTATCTGTCCTGTGTACAGCTGCTTTATCAGTCTTCTATCCTGCAAATCTATACCAATGTTTATCAAAACCTGTAGTAGCATATTTCAGTCCACTCTATCAAACGCTTTCTCCCAGTCATAAAACAAAAATACATTTCCCTGTTCACTTCCAAAACTCGTTCTGCTAGCATTTTCAGACACCCATTTGCATCTCTGATCCCTCTTCCATTTCTTAAACCAAACTTGTCTTCTCCCATATTCCCTTCTATTTTCTTTTCTATTCTGCTCGACACTAATTTTTTTTTGGTCACAGCCTTGGTTACATGACATATACAACTAATTGTTCTATAGTCTTTGCATTCTTTTGTGTTGCACTTTTTTGGTAAAGGAACCAGAATGATCTTAAGTAGATCTTGCAGCCAAATTCTGGTGTATATCCTATTGACTAGATTGGTTAGTCTTGTTGTTGCACCATTCCCTAAGGCCTTAAGTGCCTTACACATCCCATCACTTTTCCTGAGGTCTTGGATCGGTTTTTTCTACTTTTAATCTTTCTATCCTCGGTATACGGTCCTCTTCATCACATTCCATCTCTTCTTCTAACACCAGTCCTCGATGATCTGCCTTAAAATCATATATAGCTCCTCTATGTATCCCATCCATACCTCCTTGTTTGTTTGTTCTAATTGTATGTCTGGACAACCCCATGTTTAGGTTATAAACACTTAAACCAAATTTATTGGAGCATTAATACTGTGATCACATTTTTAATTTTTATTATGAAGTTTAAGATAATCTGTATGTGTTTTAGTCGTTTTGACTATTTTAGCTAAAACTATATTTGTCTGTCAAGTATATTCAAGCCAGCATCTAAACATTTGATGTCAGTATTACATAACTTGGTATAGGGTTGTATATTTTTATTTCTGTATTTTACATTTACACTCATTCTTAGTACATTAATATACTATTTGAATGTTAGGACAGTCTCATATTATTAATATTATTATTGTTATTGTTAATAATAATATGACCAATAACTGCTTCAGTGGTTGCATGGTCAAAGGCGCTACTCTCACAGTAGACTAGACTCTTGATGACTGGAAGATCTAAGTTTAAATTTTGGTCAGGTGTAATGAGTGTTTTTTTCCAAAATGGTTTTCCACTTTCCATACACACAAAATTGGGTACACTCCCTATAAATGTAACCATCCTCATCCATAAAATCATTAGTGTAATTAGTACATAAGCGTATAACCCAATCAAGTAGTAAGACACGGTGCCAAATAAAAAGGTGTTTTGTCTTTTGATTGGTCCACTGCCTTGTCCACATTGAAGTGCTCCAGCGTATACTATCAGCAGCTTACTTTTATTTAGATCCTGAAACTTCACCTTCATTCCTTGTTTGTATTATTAAATCCATACAAAAAAGTGTTTTTTTTTTGTCAGCACTCCACATAAGCTTATAGTCGACAACTTTAGCCACTTAGTCAAACAGATGGGTTTGGGTTCATGACAAGCTGTGTGAGAAATAATTATTTCTAGTGTCACCTTAATTTAGCGTGCTTTAACATATGATATGAATACTAATACCTTGTATCTATTAACATTTTTAGTATTTTTCATGAGTGAATGCCTAACTTGTCAAGTACACTAGAAATGCTTTTGTGGTTGCATGGTTCAATTGCGGTAAAGTTTAGTGAAGATGGTTTTTCCTAAATAGTTTTCCACGCTCTCTTCTCACACAAATGGATGAACACTTCCTCTAAATTCAACCTTCCTCTTCCCTAGCCCATTAGCCTGATAAGTACACACGCATATAACCTGAATGGGCATAAGGCTCTATGCTAAATTATTAAGAACACTTGATTCCTTCTCTTTGCATTTGATGGGTGTAAAATCACCACTCCTACAAGGTATTTCCAATCAACAAAATGTGAAATTTATGTTTGGGGGTAGGTAATTGTGTATGAAACGAACAGATCTACCATCCTGATAGAATCACCCCTGAAAAGGTGGGAGATTCCAGGTTTCACATGCCATATACTAGCTCTGATATATAGTTCAGATCTGTGACTCTCCAAGTAATATTTTCTACAGATATAATGTTCAATTTAACGTTCAAGGGACATAGATAGTATTAGCATTAGTGGGATTTAAATCATCACCTTCAAAGTATGAACTGCAAGTTAGTATTAATTATGTACACAACAATTTTTTCAATGTGTTTTAGAAGCAGGGAAATGCACCAAGGCGAATCGTTTGGTAATATGGTACAGGCAACTTATTTTAAATATATTATATATTTAATTTATCAACTTTTATATAGTCATTTAAATAAATCATTGCGTCCCAATGTGAGATGCAACCTAAATGCACAAATCCATTTAATAATTGTTTATTCATAATTTATACATCCATCCATGTATAATTTATCATTTATGACTTGCAGTAATTAAATATCCAATATTTATGAACTGTGATCTCAGTATCATTATTCCTTAGGCTGTTACTGTGCCGGAATTTATCCAAACTAACATAAGACTGTGAGAACTGTTATGTCTTCAAATGAGCTTGACCAGACTTCAAGGGGTACATCAGGTGGTGTGAACATTACCCTTTCAGGTAATATCTTCAAGTTCAACTTTTAAAAAGAAATTATTAAATATTGAATATTTAGAAATTCATGTGTTATAGAATAAAATAAAAAGTTAAGTAAGATCATAATAATTTAAAATATAAATTCTAAAAAAATAAATAAGCAAACATTTTAAAATTCAAATGTTAACAATATTATCAATATTTTGGACCATAAGTATGACTCAATATAGTTTATTTGTTTTAAACTATTTAGCAGAAATATCTAGACATTTAGTTGATGCAGACAAATTTAAACTCCAAACCATACAAATTATAACTCCAAACCATACAAATTATTACCAGATGAAACTGACATATTGTCAAGGGAATTTATCAATACACATAAAATTATATTCTAGGAATAAAAATTTGTATATATGCTAAGCATGACTACACAGACAAAACACACTGGTGTTGAACAATTTGAAAGGATAATTTAATCTATTCAAGCAAACGTCTCCTTTACTTTTTCCATATCTTACTATCTATCCATGATATATGTGCATTTAATTACATTAATGGGTAAAGATGAGAAATCTAGAATTGAGAGAAAGGTCCCCACATTTGTATGGGGGAAGAGTGGGAATCTCTTTAGGGAAAAGCACAATACATCTGGCTGGGATTTGAACTCTTACCTCTTTGCCACCAGCAAATTGGACTAGATGAGCTTGACCTTTAGTCCAAGATCTCCTCTTCAAACCAGTATTTTCAATAATAGAGAATCATCCATAACAATGTCTGAGAGGGTGGTAATATTACATATCTCTTTGTTTGTGTGTATGTCTGTACATGTGTGTGTATGTTTAATGCATCTAAATGTGAAACTGATGTTGATAAAGGAACTATAAATGAATCGACCAAAATTTAGTCACCACATTTGAAAACATAACTTCTGTCATAACACTGTAATCCTCTACATCTTCAATGTTACTTTGGAGATAGTGATAACTGACCTGATTTGAGTAAAATAAAGAAGTAACTGAACTATATAATGGATGACAATCTGAGGGCAACTCTTTTAAAACAATAGATCATTGCCAAGAGGTCAAAGCCCACAAATGATTTCATTTATAATTTAGTACAAAACTTGAAACAAACTTAAATCATCCATTTATTGCTTAAAGATGAAGCACCTGAAGCTTCATTGTAACCTTTCCAAGGTCACAAATCATTCTTTTGCTGCACACTTATGTGTTGACTCAAATTTTAAATCTTCATGCTTTGTTGTAATGTCTAACTGTTAATGTTATACTATGGCTGTTCTTTTGTTTCAAATGAATCTAGCTAAATTCCTAAAAGTAATTTTTGATTAAGAAATCTGTACTGACTTCCTTGTTGCTCGCAGCACACCCCTTTCCTCCTTTCTTTTCAGTGGAGGGGGTTCAATCTCCGCTAGGGGCGATTGGTGCGCTGGAGAAAGGGTGTGGTGATTTTGCTTGTGTAGGCTCATTTATATTTGTCGAGGTTGGCCAATATAGTAGTTACTTTTTTTTTTACAAGATTTTATTCTGCCAAGTCAAGGTTTTTGTTCATAGTCTGTAAAAATGAAGGGAGTGTCCTGTGATATTGCTGAGTTGCACCCCAAAGTGTCAAGTTTCTGGTGCCATTAGTGGGATGGACTTCTCCATTATAAGGGAAGTACTAATTTCTGTATATGTTTAAAATGTGTTTTGAATCCACACATCTTTCTGAACTGTTGACAATTTGTTTGATTGAGAAGGAATCTTTATTAAACTCAACAGTGAATGGAATTGGCGATGATTGCTGGAGGAACTGCTCCATTAGAAGTGTCAGTGTACATGTTCAAAATATGTTTTGTGGACATGAGGCTTTCTAGACTTAACTCATAAGAACTGCTCCATAAGGGAAGTACTTATTAGTACACATCTTTGAAACATGTTTTGAATACATGGCGATTTCTTTGTTGAACACAAGACAAGGGGCGGTGGGGGGTCTATGTTTTAGTGAACTCTGGGGTAAATGATATTGGCAATAATTTCAAGAAGGACTGTCCCATTATACTTAATAATTTGCGCCTGTTTTTTGAGTTCTGAAGTCACATCTAATTCTACACTTAATTGACATCTGGTTTGATTAATGGTATTCTCATGCAGCATTCTGGCAAATGGTATGGGTGCCAATCGCCGGAAGGACTGCTCCATTAGAAGGAAGGTGTTAATAAGTGTGTATATGCCAGAATGGTTTTGTGGCTATGTGTTATTCTGAACTGAGCGATGGTCTCAATTAACGTTACTGTATACTCTTTTAGAGGTAGTAAATGTTTTAGTGATGCTGTATTGGTAATCTAATGTGTGATGGTATTGATAATGAAAAGGAGTTTCCAGCAAAGGAGCACATTTTTTGGGAATGACTGATGAGTCAGACCTTGAGTCCAGGTGGAGTATTAGCCCCCTTTAACTTGAATATCAATGCTTCCACCGTGCGTCTCTCAAGCACCTTTGTTGGAAATATTCTGCTTAGTTTACTAATGAACGAGGTAGTCATAGTACATAGCGTTTCAACATTATTGAGACATAAACTTAAGAGACCCTAACCCAATCCAGAGGCTGGAAACAGTAATGTATATATAAAAAGTCTTAAGAGACACTATGATAGTCATTCACTATTCACAGGCACACTCGGCACTAGTGCCTATTTAGCTTTAAGGGTTTATTTTGTATTAATGCTTGGTAGTGAGAATAATGAATCATTTGATTAATATTTGCTAACCATTGAAGGCCTAGCCAGTGCCTATTTTGTTTACAAGTTTATTTTGTATTAATGCTTGAGAAATAATTTGCTAATTTGTTCATAATTTTAAGGCATTCCCAGGCTCCTCTACAAAATAAAATAGTGAGTCACTATACATCTACACAATCATTATTATTATTAGCACCGCGTCTTGCTACCCGCTTGGGTTATACGCACTTACGCTAATGGTAGGGTGATTATGAGATGAAATGAAGGACCTACAGTTTTAACGTGGATTCCAAACCATGGTGCAGGCCTGGCATTCCCCACATTCACAAGATGTCTTGTCAGAGATGAAGGAAGGGTTTGGTAATAAGATAAATCTGTGCCAAGACCGAGGAGTGAACCCTGGACCCCAGCACAGAAGTCCGACACCTTACCACCAGGTCACCTCTACACAATCTATTTGTTCTCAGGTGATACTGCTTCACAGTATAAAAAAAAACAGGAAAAATATTATCAATTTGTGCTATGGTCTTACTTTGCCCCATCCCTTAGAAAAGGAGCATGTGATGATTGTGATGGCATATGTGGCTATAGCCTACAGCTGATGATGCCATTATCACTTAAAAGTATCTCTTTGATAAGCCAACAAATAAAATAATGCAGATAAAGTTCATTTACACAAATATAAAAAGTATGGCCAAGATCTTTAGACAACCGATTGTACTGCAGTTTAACCCTCTGTTGGTCGACGGGTGAGCGCCGTGCTCATTTTGAAATTCCTTTCTTTACTACAGGCATCAAAGTTACAAAGTTACTCCATCTAGCTGCTTAGACAAGTAACATTAGTGGGGGAACAAAGTGTCACCGTTCAGCTTTAAGTTCAGTGGCTTGTGGGCTGTCGTTATTAACGTTACACCGTCATACTGAGCGCCGCGCTTACCCATTGACCATCCATGTTACAAGTTTTTATATAATGTGCTATTTTCTTATTTATTTTTTATTTGTTTTTTAAATAATTTATAACCTTTTCTTTTTTTATTTAGATTTCCTTTCATAAAATATTGAATTTTTTAAAAGTTATTTTTGGTTGCCATGGATCAAGAACATCAACTAGTGGAGTGGTTGAATGAAGAATTTGAAAATGAAGAGAGTGATGAATGTGTTAATTCAGAGGAGTTTGATATGGATGAATTGAACAATGGTGATCATGACAGTGATAATGAATAGTCTGCTGAAGAAGCTGATCATCCACCTATACTTGAGCCACAATATGTTGGTCGAGATAACCTTACTGTGTGGCATATTCACCCACCTAATCAGCATAGGTGTAGACCACGAAAAAACATAGTTATCCACCCTCCAGGATTGAAAGCCATTGGTATAAATGCCAAGTCAGTTTACGAGGTGTGTAAACTGTTTTTTCCAGATCTTGTAATTGAGATAACTATCCGTACAATCGACTTTCTAAAAATCACGAGAAAAAACTACAGTCTAGAATCCGATGTAGTTGAAACAAATTCTAAAGAAATAAGAGCGCTTATAAGCTTGCTGTATATGGCTGGTTTGCTGAAATGGTCACACCAAAATGTTGAAGATTTATGGGTGACTGATGGAACCACATCCGAGTTCTTCCGCCTTATAATGAGCTATAAAAGGTCTTAGCTGCCATCAAGAGCCCTGAGATTTGATGATGCAACTACTAGAGAAGCAAGGAGGGCCTTAGATAAACTTGCTCCAATAAGACAGGTTTTCGATGGTTTTGTGGAACAATGCTTGGAGAACTATAGTGTTGGTGAATATGTCACTGGTGACAAAATGTTAGAATCTTTCAGAGGAAAGTGTTCTTTAGCAATTTTGAATTTGTAATTTAATGGATTTTAAGATAGGGTTTGATATACTCTCAAATTTGAATTATATACAAATTAATTGTAATAATTTTGTAAAAAATAAACAAACAATAAAAATATTTATATAAAATTAAAAAAATTACATATTTAAAAATAATTTTGAAAAATAATTTTGAAAAATACGGTAGTTAAACGGCAACAAAACAGTGGTTGGCAGGTAAGCGCTGCGCTTACCCGTTGACCATTGGTGTTCCTCTGGGAGGTGTCGACCAACGGTGGTTGAAGAAGATTGTATCACTGTGAGCGAGGCCAGAGTTTAAGAAAAACCTATTTCCATACACTATTTCTTTAATGTAGAAATGAGGTGACCTGGCGGTCTAGGGGTAGGGTGTCAGACTTCTGTGCTGAAGGTCTGGGGTTCAATCCTCGGTCCTGGCACAGATTTATCTGATTGCCAAACCCTTCCTTCACCTCCGACTAGACGTGTATTAATCACATCTTGTGAATGTGTGGTATGCCAGACCTCCACCGAGGTTCGAATTCCACGTTAAACTGTAGGTCCTCCATTTCATCTCGCAATCACCCTACCATTTCATAATAGCGCAAGTGCCTACAACCCGAACGAGTAGTAGTAATAATAATAATATAATAATAACGCAGAAATGAGAACATATATTGCCAGTAATATAGCTACGGCGGGGACAATAGATGAGGTTGATATTTTTAATGCATTTTGCCATGCCATACTGGTTTGGCTTACTATGTGTTTTATATTTTCTTTCTAAAATCCGAGAAAATAAAATTGGCTTTAAATGTCTATGGTCTCTGGCTTTAGGGCTGCCAATTTATCTAGCAGTTTCTATGTCACATGTTCTGAATGGTATTGTAACTCACAGTGATTATCTTTTCTCAGTAGCACAAAGCATAAACCCTCATATCCAGAATATTTCTACTATGTGTCATACAATAAATTTGTGAAATACACTTTTGGTCAGATGGGAAAAGAGAAGGGTATTTAAAGTTCTTATAATTAAAAAGAACACATGTGTCTTACTTTTGTACAGAAACTCTACCTAGTTTACTGTTGTTAAATATCTTACATCATTAATGTATTCCTAAATGGTACTTAAAAAATAAATTTAAAGCATGCATTTTCCTTTAAATTTTGTTTCGTTCTGTGTCTAAAGTTGACCGTTATTAAAACAGTTCAAACAAAAGCAGTTTGTTTTGTTCTTTTATTAAAAATAACATGTTTTTCCCACTCTGCATATATGCTGTACAAAGTATAATTTATGTATTTAGTGGGAATGCATTTACTATCTAAACTTTTAAGCAATTCTGAAATCTCACTATAAAAATTAAGCAAAATATCTGCCAACATTAGCTATTCTCAAAGTCTTGACTGACTATAATAACAAATTGTATTTTTAGAGATAAGCTATCAAAAATCACTGCTAACACATTTTTTTTCATAAAAAGAGGGTTATTTGTTTTTGCCCTGACCCTATCAAATAGCTTATTGAGTTTTGACTCAGTAGGTTAAAGCTCAATATTGACCATGTATAGTGTGCCTTGTTTTGACTATTTTTCATAAAACACTAAAATCTTTTTTCAGGAAAAACATCTTCATTACACTCAGCTGGGATTCTTCATATATTGACACTTTTATGAAAAAACCTAGCTGAGCATTATTTGATGGTAAATAATTATAGCTTTTCTAAAAGAAGTGCCAAAGCCAAAAATGGTCAAATTTAGCTGATAAATATTTGATGTTAAATAATTATAGCTTTTCTAAAAGAAGTGCCAAAGCCAAAAATGGTCAAATTTAGCTGATAAATATTTGGGAACAAATACAGTGTTTCTAAAAGAAGTGGTAAAGCCCAAAATAGTCACCGTACGTTAAAAAGGACACCCCATGCCTTGGCTAAGAGAAATTATATGCAGCACTTATAAGTGCATTTTTGAAATTGAATTTGTTACATGTTAGTTTTGAGTGATGTTGATCAATCTCAAGCGGGAAAACAATTATTTGGTAATGTTGTGCAAACAAAGATGGTGATGGAAGTAGATGGTAAATTAACTTAGTGAAACTACATATAATACAAATCCACAAAATATGCCCTAATTAATTTTATTTTTAGCTGAACCTTAACAATAAAATTTATTTTCACTTTGATAAATATTGACACAATAGGCTTAAATAAATAAGTCAAATTTTTCTCACAAAGATTTATAAAAATGTTCATTGTGTTAAAATTAAGCAAATAAGTAGATTACTAAAGTCCTCTTATTACATTAACAATATAATTATGAACTTTACATTTCTTGAGTATATTTATAAAATAATAATTTTGTAATTTATTGTGTTTACTATTTACAATTAAATAGTAAGCATGATATTCACACTAAAACATGTACAAACAATACGTACTATCCATATGTGTCTTGAGGTAAAATCATGTCCTATTTCATTTTATTCTTAACTATGTGTTGCATAAGTGACTTTAATAAATATGAATAATTAATTAAAACAAACACACATTAGTTTTAAAAGCTCACGTAATATTTTCCAAACAACAAGTAATACAACAAACCTAAATACTAATGTATGACAAGCTTATTTTATACTGTTACTTATAAGTGATATCCTTTACTTACTTTCATATTTTTCTCACTAATATTGTTTCTGTCCATCATCTGATCTTAATAAACTTTCACAACTAAACTATACTTGTTAAATCAATAATAGGGGATAATGTTGTTTTAAAATTTGAACACCATTCTCAGATCATTGGATGAAACAAAATTATATTTTTGTCAAGGAAATTATTACCAGGCTAGAGTCTGATATCGACTTTATCATAAGCAGTTGTGCTATGAGCATGGAAAAGCTTTGGTCATAAACACCAAAACTAATTGGTTGAGCCATGATTTAGTAGCATGACAGAAAATTTACTTTATATTTGTTCTTTTAACAGCTATTTTAATATGTGAATTGATTTAAGAACATTTTCAACAGAAGTTTGCTTAGACATAAAATTCAAAATATTTAAACAAATAATTATTTCTTAAAATAGTCTAATTAATCCTTAAAAATATAATTTGCCTTGAAATCTTAATTTCTATATAACTGCATTTGATTTTTGTATGATAAATAAATGGTATGGCACAATCCCACTAACTTTCTCATATTGTGTATTATGGATTCAAATAACATCTTCAAAAATAGGTTTTCTGTAAACGTTTCTTAAATAAATTTTACTCATAAAACCACAATCTTTTTAATAACAATAAAAACTCTTTATTTATAAACCTTAAACCAAATATTCAATATATTTTGGATGCTTCAAATTTTCTGAAATAAACTATTTGTAAACCACCCTAAAACTATTTGTAATTTGTAAAAAATAATTTTTTATTTATCATGAAAAACTAATAGCAAATAACAACTTAAGAAAAATTTCTAATTTTTTATAACCGGTCTTAATTAAACGTCCCTAAACCTGATTTATTTTAGTGAAATAAAAACATATCAAAATAAAAAATAGTCCCTCAACATATATTTTGAACAAAATCAGGATGGATACCAAAATAAATATATACAGTGTTATTAAGGGGAGAAATTGCGCCTTAGATACCCATTTTAAACTAAATCATTGGAGTCATTTTAAAATAGTTAAAAAAAAAATTAAATTTAGTCATCACCAAACTATGCTTGAAGAAATACTTACGCCTAAAACCAGTATTCAATGTTATTTGTCATGTAAAACACGCCCAATAGACCCATTTGTCACCAAATAGTTAAAGACCGTTTTAAAATGTTTCAAATTTTTAAGAAATCTGTCTTGTAAACTACCCTTGAATGAGTTTTCACTCAAAAAACCGCTATTCATTGTAATTTAGCATAACAAATACTCCCAATATACCCATTTGAAACCAAATCTTTAGTGCCATTTGTAAAACATTTCAATTTTTTGAAAAATAAGTCATCAATAAGCTACCCATGAATATATTTTTATCCCAAAAACAATTATACCTGGTTATTTGTCATACCACACAATATCCAAATATACATTTTGTTCAAAATGATATAAGAAAGTAAAAAATATGCAATACACTTAGTTTACTCCATTGTATCAGTCTTACCTTGACAGACTGTGCCTACTCTAAGGCCCTATGTAATAGGCTATGCCATAGTCACACAACTACCTTTCACGATAATGAAGGATACAACACTTCCAAACCACAGAAGAAAATCTTTGATCTCAATGATTGCATTTTCACTGTTTAGCTTTCTAGTGTCAATTACACATGTTGATTTAAAATGTTTAGCTTGGCACAGATTACTTGATGTTGGTATGCTTTTATATCCCAAATAATAATAGAGACTTTCCATGTCAATCCTATATTATATTTATGTTTGCTTACAGCCACTAGGAGCTAGTGACTACCTCCTGTTGTCACAAGTATTCCACACCATCTTAGTGCGGGACATCCCACAGCTCAGCTTAAAGACAAAGTCCCAGGCACGCAGATTCATAACACTCATCGATACACTATATGATAGACGAGTAAGTCTTAGAAAATATAAGGCCTATATTTAGATACTTAGGGTCAATCATAATTCATTACTTGATTATTATTATTATTATTTTATTACTACTAAGTGTTCTGTCTTACGACAGACCCATCCCTTTTGTCAGTAAACTTAGACCGGCAATGCACCCTGTCCTCTGCCTTCTCCTTCAGCTCCCAGAATTTTCTTCTTTCTGTTAGGTCATCCAATATTTGAATCCTCCTTTCTAAGCTCCTCTTTCCCTCAACCTTTCCTTATATGACGTCATGCAGAAGACATTTCCTCCTAAGGATGTCACTGATATAGTTTGCTTTGTACGGAAGAATCACATCCAACATGGTTCTTTTTTCAATCACTCTTCTAATGACTTCATTTGTCACCCTGTCTGTCCACCCGATCTTCTCAAGTCTTCTCTAGCAAAACATTTTAAAGCTCTCCAGGCAGTTTTTAAAATCTACCTATGAGTACAGGTTTATGCACCATGATGCTCTAACTGGAGCATTTTATTAGTTTCTTCCTCATACATAAATAAAAAGCAATTGTAAGCATTGGTAAAAAGATGAGTTTACTAGTAATTAAACTTTGTTTTACTATGATGACAAATGCCTTTTTATACCCTCTGCTACCTTATATGGCATAGGAGGGATGGAAATAACATAATTTCTGCTCGACCCTGAGTGATCTTTAAAAGTTTCCATGGCTGTGAGTGGATTTCACTAATAAAGAAAGGGGGAACTAAGTGCTGTCCAACATTCCACACTTAGTACAAGAACACCCATACAACATTGTTGGTGCACAAACTAATTTCTTACACTTCATAAAACTAAAGACTAATCAAACATGAATGGACAAAAAGTTTCCCATGAAAAGGTTAGTATGTGTTGTTTAATATTTGTTTGTTATCTAACTGTTCTATGGTAATAATATTGAAAGTTGAATAGATTGTGTTGACAAAGGTCAATGTTGGTTTGTGATGTGATAAAGATGGTGATTTTATTTTCCAAGATCATGTTGGTCAGGACCTAAAGGGTGCATCAGAAATGTTTATGGAAAAATTATTTTTCAGTCAAAATAATATTCTGATTGTGTTTTTAATACCCTAGGATACATTGTTATTTTTGATTTACTAAATGGTTAACTGATGGAAAGATATTCATCTGTGTCGCTTAAAATAATCTGTAAGTTGTTGATTTTGAGATTCTCATATAAAGATAAAGTATTATTATTATTATTATTATTATTATTATTATTATTATTATTATTAGCACCGCGTCTTACTACCCGTTCGGGTTATACGCACTTACGCTAATGTTTAATGGTAGGGTGATTGTGAGATGAAATGGAGGACCTACAGTTTAACGTGGANTGTAATGGTAGGGTGATTGTGAGATGAAATGGAGGACCTACAGTTTAACGTGGAATCCGAACCACGGTGGAGGCCTGGCATTCCCCACATTCACAAGATGTCTTGTCAGAGGTGAAGGAAGGGTTTGGTAATCAGATAAATCTTGATAAAGTATTATAATTGTGAAATCCCATTTAGGTGTACTCGGGGTGGTTTTTATTAAATGGCTATCCACTCTTCCTCCACGTAAATGTGGGCACATTTTCTAGAACTTCATCCTTTACCCATTGGTGTAATCATTACATATACCTAAAACTCATACTTGTAAGACGTGGTTCTAAAACTAAACAAAAAAGGCGCTAGACATAATAATATAAAAAGAAACAAAAAAGGTGCTAGACATAATAATATAAAAAGAAACAAAAACTGGTAAGCGCTAATAAAAATGATATCAAACAATCAAATAATTTTACAAGTAATATAATTTAACATTGGCCTATCTAGAGGGTCAAAATCAGTACAATGTCTTTGAAAGCAACATCACTGCTGGTTTGTATATTGTTTGTTTGCCATATAAAAGAATGTAAAGCTTATTCATGAATGACTTGAACACTGAATAGAAATATGTTAAAGATTGGAGGGAATAACTACATAGGTGCTCTTCTTGGAAATATCATAGGAACTACTTATATAAGCAGATGCCCTATCCAAATTTTTATAGAAAGAATGACTTAAGCATTTGTTGACACACGCTGACTATTTAAAGACTAACCAGCTCAGCTGGGGACCCATACAGGTGCATTTAAGTCTTGAACGGTGGTAGGGGACTGAATTTATTAAAATTAATTTAGAAATAAATTTGAGACAAGAATTTATAATATGAAGCCTGGACTCTGGAAAGAAAGAAGATGAGTGCTGTTAGAGCTAACTGCCAACTTATGTATATCCCAGGTCTCAACAAGGTGAACCTTGTGAGCATGATTTCACACTTATTTTTTTAGCACCATTTTTCACTGCCTGTTCAGTTCATACATTCACACACTATGATTTAAGTGTGGCACTATGCTGATTGCAGAACAGAACAGAGTAAATTGTTCAGAACCTGCCTAAAGGTGAGACCAAAGTGGGGGAATGAATCCACATTGGTTAAAAGTGGGTTTAGAGCAGACACAATGATTATGTATTACGGTTTCATAACACATTATCGAGGGGGATATTGCATGATAGTATAAACTATGTTCTTGTTGGACACACTGAGGTCAGGTCAAGGTCACCACTGTCAAATTGTTTAATAGAAGGTTGTATTAAGCCCTTCAATTTTAAAAAGACTAATTATTGTGATTCGTTCTGATAGGATAAAACCTAGGTCGGGAGATTGGACGGTGGCTTTCGATTTTCTTTTCTTAAGAGGCAACCATTACCTCTTTGTCCAATGGCAGCAATGCAAAGTGTAAACTGTATTCTTCTTTACATTGTAAAAGCCATATGTTGTTTGTCCCTTTTATGTGTCTCCATCCACCTTTCCTAAACCTTCTTCCAAATATAATTGTGTGCATAAGTAATAATATAGATAAAAAGGAATGTGAATATTTAGGATATGACCAGCACTTCTACTGCCGGGCTGAGCTGGGGCAATTCAGCCAGTTATTATGAGACAACTGTAGTGATCTAAGGTTTTGTGTTTAAATCTGTATTTATAGTGATCTTTGCCAAATTCAACATTCATTGATTAGAGTTTTTATAAAATGATGGGTAGAGTCAGCTGCACTTACAACCTGTGGGAACATAAGGGACAGGATACATTCGGCCTGTAGCGAATCTACAGATGTTATTTGTGACCTGACAATTGTTCTGTTAAATAATGGTGAACTATATGGGCTTCACCCTGTAAATTTCATCGTTAATGATTTTCTACCCCAAAGATATGCAAGTTAACATACTCTATTATATATTATACATATTACGATGAATCTATATTTTTAGGGAAATTTCAAATTATGCATTTGGGATAGCGTGTTTCCGATAACATTATATCTCTAAATATATATCATTATATGAAATGATCTTTATGTTTATTATAGGTCCGTGTTGTTGTCTCTTCTGATGTGCCTCACAAACAACTGTTTTTAACTGATGTCCCACTAGAACATACTGGTGATGAACACAGAATGCTTATGGATGATCTCAACATCCAAGTTGGATCTGTGAGTTGAAACATTTTAAAAAATATTTAGGATATAAGTTAAAAAGGGTAATTGAATGTCTATCTATAATAGAAAAATATTCATTCTATTCTAATAAAATATAGAACTCTTGATAAAAGTAAGTACACATTCAAAATCCACAAATTATTACTTTGCTAACTGTCCTGTTTTGCCAATATGTGCAAAATTAAATCAAGCAACCTGACAGAGCATTCATATGAATATAAGGGTTAAGAATATTACCTAAAGCCTCTGTTTCAACTCTATGATTTATTTCATAATCACCCTAATAATCACAAACATTTTTTCCTTGGCTACATCTGGATATGGAAGCAATTAATATACTATAGGGCCTCAGGACTCTTTGTGTAGGTATATTTTTATAAATCCAATTAGATACAAAAAATTATAGCCACAGCAGGCTGTGACTACTGTGTCCATCGAATATAGAGGTTAATGGGCTGGTTAAGGTGACTCATGTTTTGGTGCATGTTAGCCCTTTTGGTTTTGTTGCTAGAGGTGGGGTGAATGGCACTGAAGGATTTATTTCACTAGTACCATATCAAACCAATGCCTAAATAGTGGTATATTTATTAAATAGATATGAAGGATGTAAAGTTCACAAAAATAAATATTTAAAGTTGTGTCAACACTAGTAAGGATTTATATCTTGTGCTAAATATAGAATTTGGCACTAACATTTTCGCCAAAAATTGAACGTTTTTGCTACACAAAAATGTATGTTGTGCAGCATGCATCTGTGATCAACACATGTTTGTGTTTTTTTATGAGTGGTTGAAGTAGAGAAAAGTTATTGAAATGGATTTGAATAAAGATGTTTTATTTTTAGTTCAAGAATACCAAACACATTGAATTCTATGGGATTCAAATAATTAGTGGCATTTCAGTGAAAATAAAGAATATGCTTGGTAAAAAATTGGGAACGCTTTGGAAATTGATGGTGAAGCTTGAATTTTTTGTATTGATATTTTTATTTCAATATACCTGGTTTTTCTGAGCGTCTTCTTTTTTTCTTAATTAGATGGTGCATAGCAATGAAAGCAACACATTTATTTTACATTAACACTGGTTAAGTATAATAAAAGGTGATAGCCTTAACTTTGCCATTAAAGTCGATTATCATCACACATGGTCAAGTAAAATATTATTGGGGTTTTAGTTGTAAAATTTGAGTGGAGCAACCAACACAATAACTTAAAATTACTGTGTGTTCACAAATATGCCCACACTACAACCATGTTGCAGAGCAAAGCTCTTGTTTTTTAAAAAAACCAACAACAAATGGATAGTGTGCGTTGAATGTGGAAAATTGTGTGTTCATATGTGGCGCACATGTCAACACAAACATAAATTTTAGCACACACATGTGTCAAATGCAATACACAGTGTAAATTTTTAACTAATGTGGATGCTTATCAAGAAATTTGTGCTATAATTTGTTATTTTAAAAAAAAGTCAAGAAGACATATCATGTCACCATCTACAAACTCAGACTTTGAACACAGCTTAATCTTGGTTGAGCACTCATATCTACATTATAATTAGTTTATTTTCATATAGTTTGTAAGCACATACCCAAAAGTTAGAACAGCACTGATAAGTTATCAAGAGGTTCAACAATAAAATAAGTTGGTTTTGACTAAACTATCCTGATAAAAAAATAATATTTTCACTCTTTTGTGATACATAAAATTATTTATGTTATAAGGTAGAGGAAACAGTTGACACTCAACACTGCTGCCACTGGACAAAGAAATAATGTTTGCCTCTTGAAGAAAAAGTATATTTTCTTCAGGAAGGTAGCCATTACCTCTTTGTCCAGTGGCACCAATGTAATGTGGGAACTATAACTGTAAAAGCTCTAGTGTGTTTGTTCCTTTTAAAAATAATGATTATCTAGCCACCCCACCACAAGCCGCAGGTAGCTAATAGTGTTAAAGGGACCATCTTTAATATACCCTCACATCCTTCTCTATTCATGGTAAGTCATTGTTATTGTGTTGTTATTTTAATAATAATCATCCCCTTAGAAAGTATATAACTACAATTGTTTTTACATTTTCATTTGTACCTCTCTCAGGACTCTACATTCTTTATGTACTCTTTATGTTATACTTAGTTTATAGTCAATCAGGGTATACAATTTGAGTCTTCACTAGGATTGAACAAAAACAAATACTCAGAGGTATACACTACGCATCTCATTAGGATTAAACAGAAACAGACTGGCTTAGGGTGAACTTAACAACTTTGGCATTAAAATATTTTCATGTAATTGTTAAGTGACAAACTACCCTAATTATTATTTAGTATAGCTCCTGTCCTCATCTTCAGTAGTGGTTATGGAATCAGATTCAAGGTTGGAGTTATTCTCAATATTATCCAAGTTATTAGAAAGACAGCATTATGTAAATCTGTTTACAGTGAATTCACTACTAACGCTTCCCCAGGTGGTTATCCACTAATGTATTAAATAATTTTAGACGTGCTACGTGGTTGGAAAATTGATCATGGTTACTCTGCCAAATCTCTCATTTTTGTAAAGATATTTTATTCAACATACACGCACCTACTTGAATTATGTATATTTTTATATCCAAACGCAAGATTACATTGAATTATTTCAATAATTAATCTCCATGTTCTTTTATGAACGTGTTGCACAATTAACACTCACACATCACAAAAACATGTCTTATCAGACTCAAGGCTTGTATCAGAGAGACAAAAGCGGATACCAATCCAAGCATCTTTGATTTGAATCTTGGCAGAGTTACAACTCTCTTAATATTCATATGGTGCAAAATAAAGTATAGTACACATGATTTGAAGTTCTCTTTAAAATATGTTCATATGCTTATAATGCCTAGCTTTTTCTAATCAATTTTAAAATGCTAACAAAATAACACCAACTCACCAAACGCTTTTAGAGCCCTCTGGATGAAAGCATATCTTGTAAAAAACAAAAATGGGTGTAGAAAAGAAAGCTACACTGTTAAACTATTACTTAACAATAATACTGCCCTTATCAGGTACAAAAAAAACTTTTTTGTACTAGGTAACACAAACATTAATTTGGAATTTATTAATCTGAGTTTTATGAGGCACTCCAATATAAGGTTAGGTCTTAATTCTTGTAAACTATGTCTTGTTGAGTCAGGCCTTATGTATTACTTTATGGATGATACATTTAGCTTAGAGTTAAAATTTAGATAGAGTGAAGGTGTCTTTTACAAAACTAAGAAGACAGACTTATAGTTTTCTAATTTTAGGTTTACTAACGCATAACCATCATGATAACATGATTTTTATAAGTTAAATAAACCAGTTTATTTTAATACCCTATTATTTAAATTCTATTTGGTATCTGGCTAGTTTAAATAATTTATATTGGTTAGTATTACAATCATTAAATTGTAAATTTTCTTTAAAATATACCTTTATTGATTAATTTTGGTTTTTTGAATTGAAGGATTTATTACAGTAAATTATGGAACACCTTCATAGGGTAGTATGATCCTCTTAAAATTCCACCGTATCATTCCAATACAATGTTCCAAATTTAGAAGCAGTATCATTTCCACTTGAGGCTACCAAATATACTAGAACTCTAGTAGAGTGATATTAACCCAAATGAATAAGCCATTTTTGTAAGCAAGACTTTGCATTAAGAATATTCCAAACATAATCTATTTTAAATTTGGTTTAACAAAATTTATTTGCTTTTTAGGAAAATGCTTCAGCGAATATCTTCACTGGTGATGAAGAAGTATTTGCCTTTTACCGAACAGTGTCACGTTTATCTGAAATGCAGACAAAGGAATATTGGGATCAATGGGACAAGCATAGATAGAAGAAACATTCCTAAAATATTTGTAGCAAAATTTGTTTTAAAGTATTAATAAAATTGCAAAATTCTTTATTGGTCATGAAATATTTCCTATTTGTAAAGATAAATTGTTTTTCAGAAGTTACACATGTGTTCTTAGTGTTAAGAGTCTCCTGTATCCTAAATGTACAGTGCACAGTATGTATGTAAAGGATATTAAGTTATTAGCAAATAAAAGATGAGATTTTTAAAGCAATTACTCTTTTTCAAGGAATTTAATGTACAATTTTAGAGATTATAAAACCCAGTCTTCCAATAGTTAATTCATCACTGTAAAAGATGAAGCTCCAGCCCCAATTTCACCAATGATAAGTTTTTCAACTATGCCATTAATTGAACCCAGAACCATTTAATTACTCTCTTGTATGGAAACAAAGAATAAATTGTAAATCTAAGAAAATTATTGCCACAGTTAGCAAATTAAAAAATATTGGAATACTTTGCTATACCATAAACGTATGTGATATTAGTTGAGAATCTTTAAAGTCTTAATAGGAAAAAGTGTTGGAAGTCATTAAATTGACATAAATAATTAAATATATGACTTTATATGAAACTGTTATTCAAAGGTTATGCATATATTATTTGTAAGTTAAATAAATATAATATTGACTTAAGAATGTTTGTTTTTGTATAATTACCCATAAGAGCCTGCCTACTGTATACCTTAATGTGTTGCTGCCCCTATTATGTTTAAAGATATTTTGTACTGGATAATCTTTATTTTGCCCAATCTATTTAATAATGTAAACAATTATTATTAGTAAAACAAAAAATTACCTTTGCACTGCAGACAGTGAACGTATGCAGAAAATTTAAAAATATTAACACTCTTCAACCCTTCCCTGTTGAATATGAACAGACTATCCAATAAAACATCATCCCTTGTAACTTCCTAAAATAGCACTTTTAAATTAAATTCTTTTTGATTAGCTTAGAATTCTCATATGTCTTTTTATGTTTCATTATATAGAGATAATTGCAGTAACTTTTAATAACATCTTTTAAAGCTTTTAACCTACAGAGTAGAATGAGATAAATTTACACATTGTGATCATTCCTTTAAAATCTGAACTCATTAATGCTTGCATCTAATTGTTTATTGACTTTTCTTATCCCCTCAGAAAATAAATCTCCCCCCCCATGGAAACATTATAGACAAAATAGAAGATGCTTCAAAACTTAACCAGGTTTTAAAAAAAAGGGACACACAATTCATTCATATAAATTTAGTTTTTAAATATCATATTGATAAGAACCTTTATGAACATACAAATATTGATCAGATTTGCATGTTAAGCAGAGTTATTGGTTCAGGTTCAACTCCCACCATGCAGACTGGTAGCCTTGAAACAAACTCATTAATTGTGACTTCGCTGACGGTTATTAAAATCATATCCAGTTTAAAAAAAGTGGTACACACACACAACATGGCACAAGAAATGTTTAGAATGACTACCAATGATAGGATTCAAATGAATAATAGGGACAAGGGGGAAGTAGCGCTGAATTGTTGGTGCACAGCTTGAAAATTTGCTGTAATACTCCACTGGCTCTTTCATAGACATTCCTTTGAAACGTCCAGAAAATTCTTCAGGTGTCTTAAGACTGTGCAAGAATCAAAAATGTTTATGAATAGCCTAGAATGGTGAGTAGACATGCTTCATTAGTGTGTATCTGTTATCAAGTACCAAATTTTACTTATAAATAACACTTGATTAGAGAGATATTTAGATGTTTAAAGACTTCTATTATTGGCTAACCAGAATCAATCAGGTTAAAAAAATGTAAAAAGCAAAACCAAAGAAATATATATATTAGAAAAAGTTAGCATAACTTTTGTATATATTAATTTTTGTATGCTTTAAGATTTTATGCTTATTAGTTTATTCATTTGAGGTATTTAAGGTGCACTTTCTGAACTGACTGATTATATTAGTACATAATTTTTATGAGCAAGAGCAAAAAGGCTTATATATTTTGCTGGGAAAGGTATTGCCATATACCTTCCAGGATTCTTTTACATGCCACAATCAACAGAATGATGGATTTACTTCCCCTATGAAGGAAGTTGTGCTACGGATTTCTATCGCTGAAGAAGAATCCGTGGACCCCAACTTGCTTTGAACGCAAAAACATCAAATCATGTGGAAATCCCAAGACAGAGGTAGATTTAAAAAAATAAATCTAAATATACATTGGGAAAAACTGCTACGTGTACTAAGCTGATGTATTTTTTTGAAAAGACATTTGTTTTGTGGGAGTAGATAGTATGCATTATTTATTCAAGTAAAATAGTTTTCCTTAGTGATTTCTTAGTTTCATTCTTTTGTATAACAAAGAGAACTATTTAAAAATATAAACTTCACTTCATGTTTATATAAGGTGGTTTTATTATAGCTCTGCAAAGGTACTACAGTAATTTTTATAAGACAGAAATATGGCTATCATAGAAAAATCTAGAGTTGCATTTACTTTTGGCAAAATTTATTGATCCAATAATTGGCCTACCGCATGCAATTGATCATGCCGATCATTTGACCTGTGATCTAGCATGAAGGATCAACCCTGATCTATTGGTCAGAGTTCCCGGCTACATATCTAGAAGTCCTGGGACTGTGTCTACTAACCTAATGAGGACACATGAGGAGCTACCCAAATGGAAAAGTAGTGGCTCAGGTCTAGAAAACTTGAGATTAACAGACGGAGGGTTCCGTGTGCTGACCACATCACACAGTCTGCATAAGTTGGCATTATCTTGGCAAACATATGGCGGCTTTTTGGTAGGTATGTATCGATTGTAGGCTGACACTATGGAGTTTTTTTTAGCATGAAGAACAGGGTCATTTTCTAAAGACTATAGTCATCCTAGCAGAGGAAGGGGGTGGAGGGATAACACCAGGTCTAATATTGTTCCACTCCTTAGGGCTGGTTTGGTGGCATAGTCTACTCCTCCTGTGGCGGTCGCATTAGCCTGGATGCTTTCCTGATAGGCCTTCTCCAGATTTAATCGCCCAAAACCAATTCAAGGTATCTTCATGTTGGCAACCTTGAACGTCCTTCCTTGCTTGGCCTAAACAGTCTAATCGGGGGGTGGGGGCTAAATCCTTGTATCGTCTTTGTATGGAGATGGGGAACATAATGTCCCCCACCCAACATACATTATATGGTTGGTAGTGAATACCCAGTTGAATCCAAGGATATCTGGTCAGGACACCCACACAAAGTCTTTGATGGGCAACTTGGGGTCAATGTTGTGTTAAACCATAGCCTAAGGCTGAGTGTCTGACCTACTATAGTGACGCTGGCGTCACACTTGGGGTGGGGCCAACTCCTCCCGCCAAGGACCAGGGAGGGAGGGGAGAGGTTCTTCAAGCTACCCAGTGATGAAAGGTTCACCAAATTCACCAACACCAACATGATCTATGTTAGCTGCATTTGTTTGCACACGTGGCTCCACTCGGAGGGTACAGCCACAAAGGTTATAGGGCATCTTGTGACGGGGTGCTTGATCCCTTCATGGTCGTAGTTTCTTCGCCTTTTGGGTGAAACTGCAGCAAAAAGTCCCTGATTTAAAAACACAAAAGCTAGGTGTTTAACATGCACTTTCTGAACCTTCGGATTATATCAGTACACAAAAATGTCTGAGCGAGAGCGAAAGGGCCTACCACTTTTGACAGGAAAGGTATTTTAACATACCTTCCATGGTTCTTTTACACTCCACAATTGACATGGGACCGACTACTTTACTCCCTTTGAAGGAAATTGCGCTACAGATTTTTAGCCATCAAAAAAAATGTGCTGACTCCAGCTGGGTTTGAGCCCACGAACATCGAGTCCTGAGGCGAGCACTTTACCCCAAGACCACTGATGTTGACTAAAACAAGTAAAATATGGAGGTTTGGGCAAAGCTGTAATGGATATGTTGGACTGACTTATTAAATATAATATCTGATTTTCATAAATAATTTACTCCCATTATTTTTCTGTTTCTATACCTTTCCTTGCTCTGTACACTTCAGTTCACTGCATTCTCAATTATTTTCTATAAAGTAGAAGAGAGTTCAGACATATCTGATATATGAGTGGGGTGGCCAAGGCTTGTTTTACTTGTATACTTTATATTGGTAATTTTACATATATGTGTGTTGTAAGGCCCCTTTTAGACAAGCTTGCGTGAGCTGGTTCACGAGTACACGTAAGCGAGTTGTTGGCTCTAGTGAGCCAGTTGCTGGATCTCCCTACCACTAGCAGGGTATTGAGTCTTATGTAACCTTTCACACGCGTATGTGTGCTAAAGCTCACTACAGAAAAGCTGTTTCAAGTTACACTTGTGTTAACATTGCAGACATCAGCTGCAATGACTATAGTAATTGGCTGAGAAAAAACTTTAGGTTAGTTTATTTTTTCTGGAGCAAACAATTATAATAATATACAGCTCATTAAATAACACATGGAAATAATTTTAAAAAAACTTTACATCTTCTTCTCTAATTTCATGGAAGTGTGTCAAAACAACCATTAATATCCATAAAATTATTATTGGATGCACCTACAATTCTTTCTTTCATTTTTCTCTTTTTTAATTTAAACTGCAAGCATTAAAACCTTAACTTATTCTAGTTTGTGCTTTGCAGAAGACCAAAAATCAGCTGATTTCTTAAAGTTTGAGTCGGCAGTTCTAGTGAGCATCACTTGGAGCTTGTTGAAAGTTTTTTATATAAATTTTTCAAATATGTCCTATTTTTGTATCCTAAGGGTGGGAACCTTGTATAAGTATTAAGGGATATTGTAATCTTTGTTGAGCTTTGAGCTCTACTATTCTTTGTCCATATGACTTAGTTTTTGTATGTCAGTACTAATGACTTATTTCCATGTGACCATAAGGCATAGTTTATAATAGTGATCTTTATGCACTATCTTTCTATGTCTATTAGGCTTAGTCGCAAATATTAAGATCAAGATTAGGCTCCTTAGACTATATGACCATGCTACGGCTAAATTAAATAATAGAATAAAATAATGGAGGATACCAGGTTATCTATTGTTTTGTTTCCCGACCTAATTGGGTCTGTGACACTTCTCTGGTGTTTCTGTGTACTGGTATGCGGTGTGCAACCTGTGGAAGTGCTACTTGTCCATAGGAGTAGCCCGCGAGGTTTTGTCTATTCTGTACAGCCTCCTTGTGGCGCCTTTAGCATGTTTAAAATGATCACTATTTTGTCTAGTATCATTGTCTCCTTTTCAGGGTAACCGAATAAAGATACTTTTGATTGCTCAGGTAGTACTAGTTAGGGATTGACCGGCTGTAGCGCCTATATTTCTGGTAGTTCGCCTTTTACTAGGTGTGAAATAATAGTTTCTCTTCTAGGAGCTTATAACATTTTAATGTCTAACTCTGGAGTTAACTCAATCCAGCTAGATCATGTTAATTAACACCTTTGTAGCTCCTTAAACTGGGACTAAATTTATGTAGCTTAGTTCTTTATATTTGAAATTATGTGTTGTATGTGGAAACCTCACAGTCGGCAGGCTGGAGTAGAATTATATATGATAAATTTGTAATTAGATTTTGATTACCGCCACTTATTTATATTGCCTTTGAGTTGCTGCCTTTCATACTATTTGATGACTTAGTAATTGTCCTGCTTTAATGAGTTACAAACTTTCTTATTTACACCTATGACCTATATGAGTGGGTAATAGGGTGTCTATGTGTGGGTTGTACCTAAATGTTTCACACCTGATGTTCCTTTGTAGAGCTATTTATATTATTGTTAACATTTATATTCTCATGTTTAAACAATGGATGGTTTGAATAATTTCTACCTATAGTTCTATGTACTTCCTTTTGACTTGATTGAATATTAATAAACTGATTTGTTAAACTTGAAAATTATTATTATACGTTGTTCCTTCCAATCAACATTTATAAGTTTATGAGTGTTGTACAGGAAGGTAGATTTCTAATCGTCAACACTTTGTGATCAACAGGCCTCAAAGAGAAAGAATGCGAGTATTAAGAGGTAAGAACAATAAAGAAAAAAAATGTAAATAAATTTGCATGGAAAGATATTGAGAAACCATTTAGGGAAAAACACCCTCATTACATACAGTCTGGATTCAAACCCCAGCCTCCAGCAAACAAGAATAAATAAGCTTTTTGTTTGGCCTCGAGTGTACATTGATTCAGATTAAATGTAATTATTAGTTTCTATAATGATGGGCTTGGAAACTTTATACCAGAGATTTTAAGAAATAATTCACAAATTATTTGATGGTAAAGGTGCCAATTTAAAGCAAACCATGCCTGACTTAGAAACTAAATTTAGCTTAAAGAAATAAGTCTGTTATTAAGCTAAATTGTTATTTTTACCCTAATGAAAATCTGATCTAGAAATATATTTTGAAATCCCTGGGCTAATTGCTTAATAGATAAGGTGCAGGAAGTCTGAAAATATTTAGAATATAAAGATTTATTCTTAAAATTATAGGTTTTCCAAGTCATTAAAAACCCTGTTGATAATCCATCTGACTCAAATTGTCATTGTATCACCATATACCTGAGCCCAGTATAAAACTTACTGATCTTAACCATAATTTTTTCATTTAAAAAATATCAGGCCATTTTACATTCTGAGAACAGCCAAATAAATATATTTTTTTAGGATTTATAGATTTGGTTGTTTGAGTGTCACAATCTCAATTCTGGGCTCTTTATAAAGCTAACAAAGTAAACTATTCTAAAATGTTACCAGAGCAAATTTTGTGTGTGTGTTGATATGTATTTACATTTAAAGTTATTGTTATGATTTGACATTTTTATCAACCTTGGATTAAAAAAATAGTAAGGGCCTTAATAAATAAGCTGATTTTTAATATGCAGGAAAAAAACCTAAAACAAAAACATACCAAATTCCATTAAAATAAAAATTGCTAGAGGAAATTATAATTTAAAAAAATTATTAAATTCACATGAAATTACCCAGTTTAAATATGCTACCATAGGAGTGTATATTATTGACTTAAATTAGTGATATGCAGGTACTAGGCCTCAAGCTGAGCTCTTGGACTCTAGCCTGAAAGATTTATGGATTTGTTCTATAAGTCTTTCTTTGCTCAATTGTGTTTTTGGTTGCTTGTGAAATGGGATGTTAGGGAGAGAACTCAACAAAGGGAGTGGTGTGCAGACATCTAGCCGCCGGAATGTTCAGGCAAGCATCATCAGAGTTATTTAAAAATAGTTTCACATTTCCCTCAAATATTTTAAAGTTACACTTGAATAAACATAGTTGAAGTACTTAATTGGTTGCAGTATTTATTTGGATTTCATTTAAATTTGCATTCTATGTGGGATAAATTTCAGTGACTTTCCATGAACATTTGCTAAATGCTATTTTAATTTTTTTTTTTTTTTGTGGGAGCATTGTGATAGTGTTATTTGGAATATTAACTATTTAAATAGGTTTGTATAGTTGGTTGAAAAAAATATTGTTTAATAACTTTTACATGATTTATTTACTACACCACATATTTAAAGAGGAATTCTTTACTTTGCTGACTTTCAGAAGAAAAAAAAAAATTTCAAATCCTCAAAATTTCACCATTAGTAATCCATAACAATAATAAAATTTACAATAAATTAATGTGTCCAACGATTATATATTAAATGAGCTAATTTTAATAGTTTTTCCAGTCTAATTAAACACTGAGTGACATCCCACTGAATGTCAACATTGGAAAATATTAATATTACTCAGTTTAATGTAAAAATTTATTCGGAAGCTTTCACTAGTGCTTCACCCACTTCAATTGCAATGGCAGCTTCTGCTTTGGCTTGCTCTGTAGTTGCTGAAGCAAATTCACTTTGAGCTTTGTTAAGAATATCTCGAGCTGCTGACAAATCAATATGATCTACTGGACAAGCTTCTTCAGCAAGGACTTGAACAGATGCGTCATCATTAATACTAATAGTACCACTTGATACGAAGATCTTTTGATTAGAACCATCATTTTCAAATACAGTTACAACACCTGGCTTTAACACAGCCAAGGTTGGCACATGTTTTGGTAAAATACCAAATGTGCCACTGAAGGATGGAACATCTACTTGTTTAACAGTTTTACTGTCATAAAATATCTGCAACAAAACAAAATTATGAAATGAAAATCACTTATAATTTATAACTAAACTATAGAGCAAATCAAAATAGATGTTTTATTGTGTTGGAAAATATTATATACATTTTATGTTATGATGAAACATCCTTTATTTAACATTTTAATCCACACAGGTCGTATGTCGGCCTCACAAAAGACCGGATTGTTGTTGAGAGGAAGGTTGAAATTTGAATATCAACCAGGTGCATTGGAGGTGGTTTTCCACAAGTTAATTATCGCTGAATTTCTATTCACCTCTCCAAAGTAATAGGGTACAATTTCTCCAAACTACCTTGATGTTCCCTACCATAAATAAAGTCATTAAATAACCCATGGGATATATAAACTAGGGCTACCATATCATGGACATGAGAAGAGGAACACTTAAAAAATATTTAATTTTAATTCAGCCTCTTTTAATACAATGAAATATGCTGTTTCAAGTTTCATTGAATTTCTACTTGTTTCGGCATTGTTTGGTGATGCTGATTTAATAATATAATTAAAAAGTAAGAGCCAACATGTATGACATCCAAACCTGTACAACTAAATCATACTGAATAATGATTCAAAAATAATCTAACTACACACTAATTAGCAAGGTTGGGAAATATTGGCCATGGCACTAAACAACATCAATATTCTTCCACCTCCCAGTATAAGTTTCTGCAATTGGTTAAGAGAGTGGTGCATTTGCATAAAAGAAAGGTAAAGTCAAAAGACTACACATTTACATAAATTAAAAAACACCTGGTTGTAAAATAAAGCCCATTAAGAATTTTGTCCTATAAAAAAAAGTTTTCTGATTGAGTAAATAAGCCTCTAGAATAAAAGTAAGTGTATTTTATAAAGATATATAAATTCTGCTAAAGTAAAACTAAACTTTTATAACTAATACATACATAATCCTTTAATAACAATTAATTTGTGTAATTTCTAACTCAAAAGAACAATACCATAGCAGGAATTCATAATTATTTGGCAATAAGAACATATAGTATTGGAGGGAAAATATTTATATTTTTAAAGTGTAGTTTGGAGTAAGGTTCTGCTAATATGTACATTTATTTGAACATTGTTTAAATGTTTGGTAAATATCATGGTGGCTTCAAAACTTATACTATAGAATTCCCTGACTTTACCAAACACTTAAAAAAATTCTCAATACACCTTCGAAGCAGTTTTCTTTGTGAATGGGATTTTTTTACACTGATCCCATATTTACAATAGCCTTCCTAACAGCTATTAAACATCAAAATACATTACTGTATTTATGTTAAGGGTATTATATTTGGTCATGTGTAAATGTGTTATAAAACAAACCGTGTTTTCTATCTAATGTTAAGATTGCCACATATATACTGTGTGTTTTGTTAACAAGAAACAAAAACTCATAATATAAAGGTGTGGAACTAGTCAAATGTTGAAATTCCCTGACTATTCCTTACTATTGATTGAATTCCCTGACTTTCCAGATTTTCCCTGTCTGTAGCCAAAATACAATATATAATATAACAGTCTAGAAATACTGTACATTAATGTAAAGTAAGTGATATTGACGGGAGCAAACCTGAAAATATAGTTAGGTCAGGCCTAGACAAGAACACACTTCTCTCCACTTCTTATTACACTTTTCACACTTCAAACCTCTTTTCACTTTCACAGTTACACTTTTTTTAAATTTTCAGAAATATGTCAGAGTACTCAAGTTTATAGAAAGATTAACCGGTTTTAAACATTAACAGTAAATACTGTAACTAAGAACATGACTCAAC